>SKCR01015834.1:0-256225 GCA_019454045.1 Zanthoxylum bungeanum
GAGTCCTTTTTTTGTATTATTGACATGAGAGTGATGATGTCTATACATTACATTTACTTTTGATCATGTATATATGCATGTGTTTCTATTCATGATCTTGCATACTAGTTTATTTACGTTTTCAAATTGCATAGTATAGAAATATGAAGCAAGTGTCCTAGTTCAAGTGATATAGGCTAAAGCGACAATGAGATCTGTTGCTTGCCGGTAACATTTCCGTATTGGGGATGTTACACCGACGTATCTTATCTTGCTTCGCATTTGATTACTGAGTGTAGGTCCACACCCAACGAACATCTAGAGGCCAGACCATGAAAGGTTTATGACATACATAGCATCAAAGTGTGGAGGATCTCACACAAAATCAATATTATCCTATAGTCAAAGGATTACATATGCTACTCTACTCGAGGAGATTCCTATTGACGGTGGTGTGTACTTTCAACTATTAGAAATCACATATGAGTCATTCAGTATTCGGTCCAACAAATACCCATACATCTATACGAGTTTCCAAAACTCATGATACATCGGGTTAAACCATTAGAACTCAAATTCCAATATACAATATGTGATAGTCTTCTAGGTTATAATAATTGACAGTATTCCAAAACCAACGACTAGAAATATTTACTTTAAGAATAGTTTACAATAGTAATACTTATCCCAATGTCGGACCACCTAGTGTCCAGTATTACCAGTTTACCACAAGACTATTCTAAGGTCGATGTCATTCTTAGCATATTTATACATCAATCTAATACGCATAATGACAATACCATTAATAAGGTATGAAATGAAATGTAGTTATTTTATTAATAAATAATAAAATGTGCAATTCAGATTGGCACTCCAAGCACCAACTCCAATAGTTTGCACATGTTAAAAACATTAAGCTTCAACTTCATATTTCCAAATGATAAATTCATGATTTCATTCATGCAATTAATTAAAGAGTTAGCTGTTGCTAAAAATGGGCGGCCGAGTATTACAAGAATTTGCTTATAATTGTCTGCTACAGGTTGTGTTTCCAAGATAATATAAACCAAATGATATGAATTTATCGACTTGTAATAACACGTCTTCCATAATTCTTTTCGGTACCTTGACTAATCGATCGGTAAGTAAAAGAGCAGTTGATGTTGGTTTTAACTCACCAATATTAAGTTGTTGGTAAACCGAAAATGGAAGCAAATTGACACTGGCTCCAAGATCAATCAAAGTATGCTCAATTTTTTATTTTCCAAAAATACATGAAATAGTTTGACAACCAGGGTCCTTGTATTTTAATGCATTATTGGTTGAGAGAATGAAACTTACCTATTCAGCTAGAAAAACTTTCTTTCTTACTTGATGTTTCTTTTTAACGGTGCACAAGTCTTTCAGAAATTTGGCATAAGATAGTATATTTTGGATCACATCTAACAAAGGAATATTGACCTTTACCTATTTAAATATTTCATAAATCTCTGGGGAATGGTTCAATTTCTTTATTTTTAATGCTTGAGGAAATGGAGGTGCATGAGAAAAATTGTTATCATCAACGATAGGTAATAGTTCATCAACCCCTTCTTTACCCTCTGAATCTGATTTATTTTCAGCTTCGCAAAGGTCAAGAATAGGTCTGTGGATGACCTTACCACTGCGAAGAGTAATAAGAGATTTTACTTGGTCTATATGTTAACTACCAGAACTACCTTCGTGGGGGTTTTGATGATTCTTGGGGTTTGGTTGTGATTGTGCATGAAACTTTTCATTCTCATTAATGTTTAATGCATATGTGATTTTGGAGAAATTATCTTTCATACCAATCAATGTTTGCACATTTTTGTTATTGATGGCTTCATGTTTCTCAATGAATGCATGCAAGGTATCCTCAAGGGTTTTCCTAGGCGGTGGGACATATGGTGCATAATTCTGAGAGTTTTGGAAATTCTGATGTATCTGGGGAGGTTGTTGCGATGGTTGTGCTTGATTATCATCCCTCCAATTGAAGTTTGGATGGTTTCTCCAACCAGAATTGTAGGTTTTGGAGTATAGGTTTGGATTTGGATTTGGATTTGGTCCCTTGAAGGTGTTTATGGAAATAACATTGTCATGGATACATTCATGCAGGGCTAGTAAGGTTGGGCAAACTTGTGTGACATATTCATTTGAATTACAGATTTGACAGATGACTTCTTGAATTGACTTGACATGATCACTCTTCTTCATTTCTAATGCCTCGATTTTTTTAGCTAGAGATGCATATTTAATAGAAATGTTATGGTATTCCCTAAGGTTAAACATACCTCTACCATATGACTGTGGATTTACAAACGACTCATAAGTGCCAATTTTTTCCCATTGTTGTGCATTATCTGCTATATTGTAGGTAATCTAGTGCATATTCGGGGTGTTAAACCTTTGGGGTGTTAAACCCTTATAAAAGTATGAAACTAGCCTACATGTTTCAAACCCGTGATGTGGACAGACATTCAATATCTCTTTAAATCTCTCCCAACATTGGTAAAGTATTTCTCCCAACTCTTGTGTAAAAGTTGTGATTCTCCTCTTAAAGGAGTTTGTCCTGTGAGAGATAAAAATTTTCAGAAACTGCTCTTGCAAATCATCCAATGTTCTGATGGATCCCGACATAAGGTTCTGCAACCAAATTTTAGCTTTATCCTTTAAAGAAAAGGGAAAAAACTTTAATCGAATTATATTCATACTGTAATTTTGGTATGTGCAAGTGTTACATACCTCTTCAAATTCCATTAAGTGTTGATAAGGATTTTCTAATTCTAAACCGTGGAATGTGGGTAAAATTTGGATGACACCTGGTTTAAAATTAAAACGTGATGCATCCAGGGGGAAAACAATGTAAGATGGTGATCCTGTCCTAGTGGGATTTATGAATTATCTGAGGGTCCTATGATGATTAAGATCGTCATGCTGAGACTCATTTTCTTCTTGATCAACTGGATTTTCATTTCGGGCATGTGAGTTTTCATTTTGGTTTTCGACCATTTTGACTGACGATGAAGGTGATGAAGACTCTCTATTTAATCTACCGCTAGATGATCAAGACCAATGTCTCATGCAACTTAAATGTTGACTATATGTTGAAATTTAAATATGCAAATGCATTACTAAGAAAAAAAATAATAATAAACAAGTGAAAGAAGAAAAATAACTAAAATAAAAATAAAAATAAATGACAAAAGAGAGAAAAAAGAATGTAATGATTAGATCCTAAAAACGTCCTCTGATTCTTGTCAATTCATATCTCAATTGAATTTCTCGTTCAGCTGTCTCAATTTCTCAAATTAGGTTCTCACAAAACATTATGGAAGAATCTCTAGATGGAGATGTTTCAAGAAATTCTTTGACAAAATACAAGCTCCATTTTAATTGAGATTTATGTCTCTTGTAACCTTGAAGAATTAAGTACATGGTTTGTCTATATGTGAGATGTGTGGGTTCATGATTCATTTAGGATAAATCGGGACATCTTGGATCTGCACAAATACAAAGAAAAAAATGAGAAGCAGAAAATATAAAAATAAAAATAAAGAAAAAAATATTTTTTATCTACTAAATTATATTCACCGGCAACAGCGTCAAAAACTTGACACACTCAAAAAGTAGTTCTTTACTCTCAAGTATAAGAGTGTCGAATAAAATAACCTGGTACGTCTGGGGTCGATCCACAGGGAATAAATTTAGTAAAACAAAATAACAATTCGAGTGAAATAAAAATGTTGGATTTGTTTGAAGTGATAGAAAATTTTAAATTAAACTGCAACAATAAATTAAAATGTCGGGGCTATGAGATCCACTCTTAATATTTCAAATATAGAGAAATCTTACTTTTTATAATATACAATTTGTCATTATTACCCACTTAATTTACTTCATGAATTAATTATGTCAAAACATATAAAATCATCCATAAAGGAAATGATAATATTTGTCTATAACAAGTCCAGTTAGGTACTCAATTATGCCAAATAAATAAAACCAGCCATAAAGGCGGTAAAAAAGTTTGTCAATAATTAATCCGGATTTAAATTACTTATTCAGATTACAATTTATATATTATAATATAAATAATATTAATCTATATTCTCATATTAAGAGCTTCACTCTTTACCTCAATATGATGAAATCAGCTACTCATGATTTGAAGGAAAACATGCATAATTTTATTACCGATGAAAAGAAATTACAAGAAAGCTTAAAAATAAAACACACAAGACATTCTCTCTCAAATTCTACAATAGAACTTTGAAATAAAACATGAAGAAAAATGAGAGGTGAGCGCCTCTATTTATAGTAAAAGTGATAATCTCTCAATTATTAATTACAACTTTTCAAATCAAATACAAACAACAAACTTTTACTAATTTATTTTTTCTTTTTCTTTTTTTTACTTTTTAAATTTTTTGTTGATAATTTTGCAAACATGATCACAATCCACCTAAAGTCGATTATGACATTTCAAATTTTATTTTTTATTTTTTATTTTATTTTCTAATAATTAAAATTACATGCAACACACATTGACATCTTCACCAATTTCGACCTTGAAAACCTTAGAACTAGAAATTTTTATAAACAAAAAAGTTTAGATATTTGAGTCTTATTTAATCTGCAACTAGAATCTCCTCAATCCGATATCGGAATAAAACGTTATGGCCAAATTATGAAAATTACGCAAGCTTGAATTTCTGAAATTGTACACTATAATAACGCCCTTTCAAGTTTCCAGCCTCCAAAATCCAAATATCATGTCTATTTTTCTAGTTATGCATCTAAGGTATAATTTCACTTACATAAGAAATAAAAATCACAATAAAAATATATAAAACATAAATTTAATTATTATTTTACAAATGTGCTAAATTAATGGGATTAATAAAACTACAAGTGTAAAATGATTAATTTTTCTTTTAATAAAACTACAAGTGTTTGTATTCATGACAAATTAATTTATAATAACACCATTTTATTTTACTATTTTGTGAGTGATATCGAGCTTTATAAGTGAATTGATGTGTTTTGGGTGTGTTTTTATGGGTCAAAATAATATCACGACTCAATAAAATTAACTAGGGATAATAACGGCAAGATACAAAGTAAATCGGGGTTTATTTTGGATGTGACTAAGCACAAAATTTAGTCAGAAACGTCAATTGCCAAATTGAATTAAAGCAATTGGCGCGTCGCGGCGCATCCATGCATAAAGAGAGTCACGACGCATTCAATACGGAGAGTGCGATCTCAATTCACCCAGAACTCAATGTTTTGAGTATGAAGCACCTATATGGCCTCCTAATTAAGTACAAGTGCGTCCCAAAGCCTAAAATCAAGCCTTATAATATATTTTGGAGGCTCCAATAGCATAGAAGAACGCCTAGAGTAAGGCAAGAATGAGTGCATCAACTGGAATTAGAGTTTGAAGCCGAAGACTACAAACGATAGTTTCTTTCTTCCATTTTCTCTCTACATTTATCTTTTATAAGTTATTGGCTTGTTACAATGATTAGCTCATTTTTATTGAATATTATGAGTAGATAATTCATCAAATTTAGGGTTGTAATAGATCGAGCATGTCTAATTAATTATTTACATATTTTTATTCTTTTGGGATTGTTATTGATTATTTAGTATTCTCTATACTTGAACACATATTTTTTGTTTGACCAACAATAAAATAATCTTGGAAAATCCTTAAGAATTCGACAGAGAGAATTTGGGTTAGCCTTGGGAATAATAACGTGTGGAATAATAACGTGTGATCTTATTCGTTGAATAGATTTCCCTTCAGGATATACATATACATGCAGAGCATGCGTAGTTAATATTAGAACCCCACCTTAACGAATTTGGCTTAAATTTATTAACATACTCGTATAATTAATTGGTTTAAGTTGAACATATCTACCTGACCATCGAAAGAGGCTTATGATAGTTTAGTATTTTAGGTAATAATTTGTAACAACACAATTGAATGACAATTTTAGACACTAATTTAACATACAATAATTGAATACACTACAAGAAAACTCAAAATTACCGACCGAATCCAACCGAATTTTTTGGTCAGTATTTGAATTTTCGGTAATAAATTACCGATTGAAATAAGGTCGGTCGGTAAAATTACTGACCGAATCACCTACCAAAAAATAATACAGTCAGTAATTTCTACAAAAAAATAGATTTTACCGACCGAATACTCATTGCTTGTAAAAAAAAAAAATTATGAGGCCTAGATGGGCCGTACCTGACGGTGTAGTATATTAAACATATCGTATCTAAACATGTTATATTTCGTTGTATTTTATAGGTATTTATAGCTCTACACAAAGTCTCAAACCAATTTTAGTCCAAAAAAGTTTTTTTTTTTTAAAAAAAAGCTTTTTAAACGCATAATATAATTGAATTAGGTTATAAACGAGGGAACACGAAATGGATTAACTAAATAATAATTACAAACATAATTGATAAATGAGTAACATAAATACAATATAAATAATAATTAAATGTGTATTATATATTTATTGTCCGGAGTTTTCTTGGGTTAGAATTCCATGCAGGTACTTTTGTGTCTCTCTCCAGTCAAGTACTCTTTGAATTAATAATCTCATTTAAGATGCTGCATGTATTGCATATGCATATGCATATGCATGCATCGATTCTTTTTCAATGGATTGATCCTATCAAAGATTCAATTAATCTGATTCTACACATATAATTAAGTCATTCTTACAACTTATACTTTACTAGCCGTCTAAAAGGGAAAAAAAAAACATTCATCAAGAATAATATTTTCTTATCTTCTTTTGATTTTCTTGTACTAAATACATTGAATTGAAGAGATATACTTACATGTGAAAACACAAGTGCACAACACCTCGGCTTGCTGAAAAAGGTTCATGATCAGCCTCATTTTTTAGACTCACTTATTTTGTGCACAACAACAAAATATTAATCTGTCTATTCGGACATGTCTTCGGATAAAATAGCATCACTCGTTACAAAATATTAATAACAGTAGCTTGAAATAAACTTCTAATAGCTGAAAACGAAGCCCTAGTAGGGTAATCTATTTTATGGAAATTGTTATATGATGATTCTTCAGGTGGAATTTCTGCAAGCGAGATTGGAACATGCTCGCAAAGAGAATGAGAATCTAAGGCATATGATAGAAGTGATGAATAATCAATGCAATATTCTTCAGTCACGTATCCAGGAAACTAGGGCATGCTCTTCGTGTCATCACTTAAACAGTGATGAAGTTAAAGCACAAGCTCCTGCTGCAAATGCCAAGACATCAAGATTCTTAATGAAAGCAGATTCTAAGGACAATAGCCTGGTAAATATTTCTATATATATAACCATTAGGTTTTATCAATTAAACTAACTAGTATCCAAAAAAAAAAAACCAATGATCTTGAATTCTAATCATGATTTTAAGATAGTGAAAGATGGATATCAATGGAGGAAATACGGTCAAAAGGTTACTAAAGATAATCCTTCACCTCGAGCTTATTTCAGATGTTCCATGTCTTCTTCCGGTTGCCCTGTAAAGAAAAAGGTACTTTATTTTGATATCCCATGTTATCATATATATCAAAAGTTACTTCGACTATCATATGTTGAGCAATTGGACACTTGACGCAAATTTGTATCTTATTATGAATAATATTGAAGAAGTGAATTAATCAAATATGTTTATGAGCAATGATATCGTACAATTAGTTCGTGATTTTTTTTTATTCTTTACAAGTATACTAATATTAACAGTTTCTTTCTGTTTTTTTTTTTTTTTTATGATTCTTGATTTAGGTTCAGAGATGGATAGAGGACAAATCATTTGTAGTTGCAACTTATGAAGGAGAACACAACCATGAAGTTGATTGCTCTTTTGGTCAATCTTTCTCTTCGTCAATGGCTAAAAATATTCATTGCCCAGATCAAACAAAAACTGATCCTTTTGGAGCAGATGCTACTCTTGATCTTACACTATCTGGGTCATCCAAAATTAAAAGACCGTCTCAAAACGTCATGCAAGAACGTGACAAGAAGAAAAAGATTGAAGAATATGTAGCATCTCTAACTAAAGATCCTAGCTTTACCATAGCATTAGCTGAAGCTGTTGCAAGTTCCATCACTGAGATGCCTAGACCAATGTGAATTTCTGAGTGATGTATGGATTCTATATCTATGGGCAGGATAGAATTTTAGCTGAGCTTGATGCAAAAAATATTGTATCCACAGACGAAGGAAGTTCATACTGTATCATTTAGCATTTTCACTTACCTTGGTCTGGATATTTGTTCATCGTATTTCATATCAACATAGAAAATAAAATTATATCACTACTCCGTTTGGCTCCTTCCATGTGCCACTTTTTATTTTTGTTATTTTGGTTTTTGAGTGATAAACTCGTAATAATATTATTTTACTATGTATATTTATATCTTTTTAAATGTGGGTAGATTAAATAGGAATAATCATTTATATATACTTAGATTAAATTAGAAGAGTCATAATAATTTTATCCTTATTAATTACTTCTCTGTGACATTGCTTTGCAAAATATGTTGGTAATGTATTAATCAAGTCATGGTCATTTTAAAAGTAGTTAAATCCATTACAAATGATGGTGGACCACGAACAGGAGGAAACTGATCTATTTTGCCTTGATTAATCATTCAGATAATTAAAGATTCATATTGTAAATATTAAGACTGATACATGTACAGCTGGTGATTCAATTCCACCCGCATGCAGCAGTTGATTAAAACTCAATCCTAAACATCCTTCATTAAGTTTATATTTGATTGGAAATCTCTTCATAGCATCATAGAGTAACCATATCCCCAGAACGAGGATCATTTGTCTGAGCTATTATATCTGTTAGGAAACATAATCCCTAATATATTTACATGTTTGTCCTCTTAGGATCTAACCATACATGTATTACTGGTCCTAGATTTATTTACATGCTTAATTGAAATAAATCTAAGTTAATCACAACACAATTGTATACCTTAAACTTGTAGAGACCTTTTAATCAAACTTAATTGATTTCTTAACTCAATAAGCAAAAATGGTCTTATTATATGAGGGAAATCAAGTCACTATTAGCTCACATGCATGGATTACTATTAATCCTTGATTACTATTTAATCACATGCATTGATTACTATGTAATCACATGTATTTGGATGCATAATGACTTTCTCTAACCCTTCCAAAAATGTTACAATCATGGGTGTACCATTTGTTCCCCATTTAACATTTTACTAATTGTTGTCACTTAACAACTCTTGTTGTTACTTAATTATTTGATTAACAAGTCTTGTTGTTTACTTAGTAATGAAATCATTACTAATTGTTGTTATTTAACAACACCACATAATTAACTTAATAATTTCCAACATGAAATTATTACTAATTGTTGTTATTTAACAACACCAAATAATTAACTTAATAATTTCCAAATGAAATTATTACTAATTGTTGTTATTTAACAACATCAAATAATTAACAACAATTAATTTCCAACATCTCTCACTCACACATGATGGGATCAACAATTTTTATTATCTCTACAAGAATAATTCATACTTTGCAATTGTGCCGTGCGACCAGCATACTTCGAGAGCTCACTCGCTATACATCTGTTAGGAATATATAGCCGCTCGAAAAATGGATAGAACCATAGTGGATTATGTATGCAGTATTCTCGATCATTTATCACATTAAATCTCTCTCGATCTCTTTTCGAATGTAATATTTATTTTGTATTCACAATCATGTTTGATCACATATAACATAATTGGTCGACCAGTGAATACAAGCTAATGTGATATTACTCATATAATGATCTTTCTCCTTTCTCGAATCTCTCAACTTTGATTCAATTCGTTTTTCCAGAGATGGTCTTTCAGATCGAATCTCTCATGATCTTTCAGCAACACTCCAAGATAGCGATCATCAAATCTAAGTTTTAAGAAGCAGACAAGAGTCTAAAGGGTACAATGTGAGATTTAAATAATCTCAAGGGTCTCACACAATATCAAGATTGAGATCTTTACTTGTATTACCCTCAATAGCCGCAAATGTACACATGGTATGAAAACATGTGCTACGGTATTCTCTCTTTTCCCATGGAACGCATGTCTCATAAAATACCGTACAGATTATAGTTCAGACAAAACACAATGTCTAACTCATAACTGACATTAAGACAAGTAAGGTGAAACGAACTTATTCACCTTGGGTCATATCACAGAGAAAGTGACATCATAACGACATTACTTAATTTTCAAGCTTGAGCTCTCTAAATTATCACTTCAGATAATTAGCTTAAAAATTTGTCTCATCTCCCATTAACACAAATTAATGGAGGCGATTGCCCGTGTGAGAGAGTCAATCATTCTCTTGTCCGACATACTTCTCATACTAACTAATAGTATATTTGTTTAAATATGTATCAACATAATAACATGTAAGCATTGAATACAAACATCAATGAGTATTAACATTAGTAAACATTATTTGGGAAAAATACATATCATAATATGTAAGCACATTAACATCTACGCAATCCCTGAGTTTTTACATGTCTAACAAAGACATCTCTAGGAACAGGCTTGGTCAATGGATCTGCTACCATTTCTTGCGTAGAAATGTACTTCATGTTTACCTCTTCTCGTGCAACTATGTCTTTCACAAAGTTATATTTGGTATCTATATGTTTCGTTTTACAATGGAATTTTGGGTCTTTTGTGTAGGCTATCGCTGCTTCACTATCACAGTTAACTAATATTGGACCAGAAACTTCATTTGACATACCCAAATGATCCAAGAACCTTTTCAACCACACAGCCTCTTGTACTGCTGATGAAAATGCCACAAATTCAGCCTCCATTGTGGATAAGGCTATACAAGATTGTTTCTTACTGCTCCATGAAATGGCACCATTGTTTAGCAAGAAAACAAAACCGAAGGTAGATTTTCTTTCATCTAAATCTCCTCCCCAGTCAGCATCAGTATAGCCTCTCAATTGCAGATCATTTCCTTGATAACACAATGAGTAATCAGCTGTCCCTCTCAGATACCTAAATATTCTTTTAACTGCTTTCCAATGTGCTAGTCCTGGATTGGATTGGTATCTACTTACCATTCCAATAGCGAAACAGATATCAGGTCTTGTACACAACATTGCGTACATTAAACTTCCAACTGCATTTGCATAAGGAACTTTCTTCATTTGTTCCTTTTCCTGTGGAGTTTCAGGACACAATCTACGACTCAAAGCTTCAGTTTTCGTGATAGGAGTATCAATGGGTTTGCAAGCCTGCATTTGGAAGCGTTCAAGAATTTTCTTTATATATGACTCTTGTGAAAGAGATAATAAATTCTTTGAACGATTTCTTGAGATCTTAACTCCAAGAATATATGCAGCTTCACCCATATCTTTCATCTCGAAGTTAGATGATAACCATTCTTTAATGTGTTTTACAAACTCCTTATCATTTCCGGCTATAAGTATATCATCCACGTACAAAGATAAGATAATGAACTTATCTTTATCTCTCTTGGTGTACACACAATGATCCTCATCTATCATTGTGAAATCATTCGAAATGATTGTATTGTGGAATCGTATATATCATTGTCTAGACGATTGCTTGAGACCATATATAGACTTTAAAAGTCTACATACTTTCTCCTTTTCATTTTCTTTTATGAAACCTACTGGTTGTTCCATGTAAATTTCTTCATCAAGTTCTCCATTGAGAAAAGCAGTCTTTACATCCATTTGATGTAATTCTAGATCCATACTTGCTACTATAGCCAGAATCAAGCGAATTGAGGTAAACCTTACAACAGGTGAAAAAGTCTCTTCGTAGTCAATTCCTTCCTGTTGCGTATACCCTTTTGCCACAAGTCGCGTTTTATATCTTTTGATATTGCCATCGGTATTACGCTTTATTTTAAGAACCCATTTGTTCTTAACAGCTTTGGGTCATTTGGGTAGATCAACCAATTCCCAAACTTGGTTGGACCTCATTGACTCCATCTCTTCTTCCATTGCTTTCATCCATTTTTCCTTAGCAGGACACTGAAGAGCCTCTCTTATGTTCCTAGGTTCTTCATCATCTTGAAATATAATCATAAAGGTTTCTCCTTCGATATCGAAACGACGTCGAGGAATGCCTATACGATTACTACGTCGCTGTAGGACACAGAAACTGGACGACGCATGCTGTTCCAGGCTCGGGGGCCTAGTTGGGAGTACGGAGTATCCAACGGAGGACTAACCGAAGAATAAGGGAGTCGCCACCCGGTGTGAACCAGGACAAAGATTTATGGCCGCACTCACCCCTCGCAAGGGAAGACCTCAAACCATTGGGTTCGGAATGGTCCCTTACTTATGCAACTTATAATGTAAAGATTTATGCAATAATCCAACCAAGCCTATGACATATATTTCCAAGTGCACCACAATCCTAGATTCACATGCTTAAAATATAGTTTACATCTAACATACATGAAACCAAATCTTATCGCCAAATTCACATGCTCAAAGGTAGGCCTTTGCAACAACAAGCACATAACGTCATAAGAATTCAATCATTCATGTAAATATAAACACAAACAGTCATGGTAACATTTGCGTGTAATGTAAAGGAAATCAAAATGACGACAAATAATATTGTAGGCGCATAACAGAAATAGACAACTAGAGAGGTAATACAAATGCATAGCGTAAAAAAAAAGGGTAACCATATGCTAAGATGGACATGTCGTAATGTGATGCGAGAGGATCTGTTTACCGTATGTGTTCGTGCGGCGTTCGTATACGCGTTCGAACGGTAAACAGAAAGTTCTCGTTCGAGTAGCGTTTGTAAACGCGTTCGAATGGGAATGAAACAGAATGCACACGTTCGTATGGCGTTTGTGAACGCGTTCGAACGAAAATGAGACAGAATACTCACGTTCGTATGGCGTTTATGAACGCGTTCGAACAGAAATGAAACAGAATGCTCACGTTCGTATGGAGTTCGTGAACGCGTTCAAATAGAAATAAGACCTGATGCATGATAAGGCAAAATACATGCGCGTTCAAGTTGTGTTCGTAAACGCGTTCGAACGGGAACAGACCTGATGCATGAAATGGGACGCAATACATAAATGACAAATAGTATAATGCGACGCGCGGCGAAGCATCGTGGTAAAGGATTTTAACCTCTTCAATTAGAGGACCTCTCATCGCACTTACTAAGCCCATGCGCTCGATCACATCATGCATACAAACATAAAGACAATCATATCAAACTAAGTATGCCCGATTGAAAACATCTTACATCCAACCGAACACACATCAACCGGCGCGGCAAAGAAACGTGGTAAAGGGCTTTTAACCCCTCCCCATAGGGGGTCTTTCATTCCACTTACTAAGCCCATGCGTTCGATTGAACTATGCATAAAAACATAAAGACAATCATATCAAGCTAAGTATGCCCGATTGAACACATCTTACATCCAACCGAACACACATCAACCGGCGCGGCAAAGCATCGTGGTAAAGGGCTTTTAACCCCTCCCTATAGGGGGTCTTTCATTCCACTTACTAAGCCCATGTGTTCGATTGAACTATGCATAAAAACATAAAGACAATCATATCAAACTAAGTATGCCCGATTGAACACATCTTACATCCAACCGAAAACACATCAACCGGCGCGGCAAAGCATCGTGGTAAAGGGGCTTTTAACCCCTCCCCATAGGGGGTCTTTCATTCCACTTACTAAGCCCATGCGCTCGATTGAACTATGCATAAATAAGCAACATACAGAATTCAAGTGACCAGAAATAAATAACCTGAAGCAACACAAAACAAGAGAGGGTGACGTTTACTCAAGTGGTACGTGGAGTTTTATCCCAAGTACAGACCGCTCTACCGTCCATTCGGATTCGGCTACGGAATTTACGTCTGGGTTTCCATCCAAT
The DNA here is from genome assembly GCA_019454045.1 of Zanthoxylum bungeanum. NCBI lineage: Eukaryota > Viridiplantae > Streptophyta > Magnoliopsida > Sapindales > Rutaceae > Zanthoxylum > Zanthoxylum bungeanum. The sequence continues at coordinate 14,017 of SKCR01015834.1, forward strand.
ATACCTCAAGAGGCGACACGCCTTTCATTGTATCCAATGCCCACAACACACATCACATTCATAACACATACATATTTATCTACTCAAGGGCCGCAACATGCATTTGAACATCATAATCATGCGAATAAAGCTCAATGAATAGTAAAAAAACGAAACTGAAAACAAGTGTAAAAAAATACCCTCAGGTCTAACCTTTTTTGCCAACTTTCGGGCTTTCGTTTCGCGGAGATCGGAAGGGTAAAGCTCCTCAACTTCTCTGGTTCACTGGTTTAGCATCTTAGCTCACTGTTTTATTGTTTTGCTCGCTGTCTGGTCTCCGTTTTGCTGCTATTTTCGCTGTATTTCTGCTCACTGTTTCAGCTCACTGTTTCAGGTCCTATTCTTCTGTTTTAGTGGACTGTTTTGGGTGTTTTTTTTTTAAAGACTGTTTGTGCAGGTTTGTCTGTGATTTTTTACGGGTTAAATATGCAGTTTTTGCTCACTGGTTTGGGGGTATTTTGGGGGCTGTTTGATGGATAAAACTTGGGCAGATGGCTGCTATCTTTGCGAGTCAGTTTTGGATGTGTAAGGGCGCTGTTCTGGTTTTCTTTTATGCGTTGATGTTGCTTCTGTTCTGGTTGAGATTTGCGTGAGTTGTGAGGATGTTTTAGATGTTATTTTAGTGATGGTGATGGATGTTGAAACTCGGCAATGGAGGGGAGGCTAGGGGTTGTGTTCACGGCCAAGAGAATGAGAGATGAAGAGACGATTTTGCTTTGGCCGAGAGGTTGATATCTTCTAGGGTTAAGGTCTTGTGATTTGCGTGTGAATGAGGGAATATGTTGATGTCTTGGGCGTGTATTAGAGAGATTTGAGAGGGTAGGAGGCTAGGTTAGTGCATGTTTATATAGCAGAGAGCTAGGGTTTGCCCTTGTCTCACAAGGAAGAGATCTAGTTTCCAAATTAGGAGTCCTAAGAATGGTATACACAAGATTGAGGGGGACGAAATATTTTAAATTAAGAAGTCAACTATTTTAAATTGGCGGATATCTTATTGAATTAGGAAGTCAACTAATTTAAATTGGTAGATGTCTTATTAGATTAGGAAGTCAAATATTTGATTAGCTTTGATTGGTTAGGATTGATTTTAATTAGGCATATCTTATTTTAATTTTAGTATATGAATTATTTAAATTAGGCATGATTTTAGTTTAAGTTGGTAATTGTTTATTTTATGTTTGGTATATATTTTATTTAATTATTTAATTAATTTAATTATTATCTTATTTAGTTAATATTTATTTATTTAAATTGGGATGTGTTTTATGGGCTTTGGGGGGCTAATTGGGCTGGGGTGCGAGGCTAGCAGCAAAACCAGAAATACCGACTCCGTTCGAACATCAATTCGAACGTGGCACGAACGTCCGCAATCTGCCCGACGTTCGAACGAAGTAACGAACGCAGCACCAACGAAGACAGTGAACTTGTGGAATGAACTTGATGACGCACTTATTCTGAATTTCCCCTTCCGACCTCCGTTTCCCGCAATATCATTAGCTAAAAAGGTAGTGCCTCCAACTGAGACTCATCATCGGGTTTCACATGCGAAAATGCAATGCCTACAGTCGCCCCCACTTTGATGGGGCTCATGCAGTGTGTGACAGTGACAGTCCTATCAAAGTCTATGCAATGCATTTTTTTTTTACTTACCTGGCTAGCTAGCTGTCTCGAGCTGAGCTGATACTGCAGTGGACCTCGATCCTGAGACGCATCCCGATACTGCTGATGATGTGGGCCTTGCCCGCAAACTGATGTGATGTGGATCCTCGCTCCTCAGCCGATATGATGTGATGTGGAGCCTCGCTCCCCAGCCGATATGGGCCTCGCCCCCAAGCTGGTACAATGTGGAGCCTCGCTCCTCAGCCGATATGGGCCTCGCCCCCAAGCTAATATAATGTGATGTGGAGCCTTGCTCCTCAGCCGATATGGACCTCGCCCCCAAGCTGACACAATGTGGAGCCTCGCTCCCCAGCCGATATGGGCCTCGCCCCCAAGCTGGTACAATGTGGAGCCTCGCTCCTCAGCCGATATGGGCCTCGCCCCCAAGCTAATATAACGTGATGTAGAGCCTCGCTCCTCAGCCTATATGGGCCTCGCCCCCAAGCTAACACAATGTGGAGCCTCGCTCCCCAGCCGATATGGGCCTCGCTTTTTTTTCGTCTTCAACACCTGTTTACACAAAACAGAACAAACACAAAAAGATGCATATAGGTTACGTGTATGCATGTATTCAGGAGTTTTCTTATTCCGTTGGGTTAGGTCTTCCACTGGCGACCAAGTCTTCTCAAGCAAAGTACAGCTTCAACCTGTCAACATTGATTGGTTCTGTGAATTCATTTCCCTCGAGGTCTAACAACTTCACTGCTCCATTTCCCATGACTTTCTGAACGATGTAGGGTCCTTCCCAGTTCGGCCTGAATTTCCCTCTCGAATCTGTCGTCGACGGCCTCGACTGCTTAAGTACTAATCACCCTTTCTGATCTTTGTGGGACGTACTTTCTTGTTGAAGGCTCGGGCTAGTCTCTTCTGATATAACTGCATGTGATGTAAGGCTTATCCTTTTCTCGTCCAACAGTGCTAACTGATCAAATCTCTGTGCGGCCCATTCTGACTCAGGTAACTCTGTCTCTGTAATTGTTGGATAATATGACCCATAGCGTCACTATTTGTACAGATCATAGTGTTGTTGTACAAATTAACTATGTGACAAGGAAATTGCACTCTCATTATTGTGATTAGATCACCTTAGATATATAATGAAGAGAGGTCCATATGATTAGTTCCTGGATTGAGATGATATGAGACAGTATCAGTCCACGAAGGATTAATCATTAAATATCCCTAGCCGGAGTATTATCGAGACTGGACATCGATAATGCGGAATAGGCTAGTATTGCACTTGTGCGTGTTGTGAGGGCACAACAGCATAGTTCTCATATATTTGGGTATTGGATACTCATGCAAGTGCGATAGGAGGTTGTGTTTCACCGATGGTACGGGAAACAGCTTCGCTCTGGATAGACCCCTCGGAATCCCATTGGTATTATGACTATGTGTCTATGGGAGTCCGACATCAGGGTAGGTGTGTATGGTCTTAACCTGAGACTTGCACCGCTAATGCTTACGACAATCAGTATACTTTTGTTGAGGTCGTCTAGGACTCTAACCGGTTCTGTGTACGCCAATGCTGGGTATATTGAGAATCGTAGAGTATTGGGTGTGTAATGTCAAGACGGAAGTATCACTCCAGTCATAGTGGAGATGATGTCACGCAGGATACGGTATTAGTGCTCTTAGTGCTGGCCGGCCATCGGGATATTATGACAAGGTCATGTATATCCGATTATAGAGACTAGTTACCAGACATCCGATATGTGCTTCGGACGGGGCAGACACTTATCCAGCCCCAGCCCTAGCACGTGACTATCTGATACTGGGCCGATATACACGATACTTGGTATACTACGCCTGATATAGATCTTAAATATTCATTAGATGAATATGACCGGAGAATTGGATAGACTTCGTGCTTTGCTAGAAGCCGATCTTGTCTCGTAAATCGGTAGAACGTAGTACTTGGTACGTACGTGATTCGGATATTCCGACGACCGTATTTACTGCCGAATTATCCGGGGATCTCATGGGTCGTTCCCGATAATGCACCGATGACGCATAACTCGCACTCATTAATAATCTGGGATTATATAGAAGAAAGAGAAAATTAATCTAGGATTAATTACGGAGATATTTTATCTGGGATAAAATTCGTCTAAAGAGAGAGAATGATTAATTGGAATTAATCGCTAAATTAATATATTCGATATATTAAACGAAATTGGATTTCGACGCGGAATTGAAATTGGATTTTAATTCGGGCGAACGAATTAATTTAGAATTAATTCGTTAACGACGTGAATAGTGAATTCGCTAGGCATAATCATTTAATTACGACGCGACGGAAAACTCGCTAATTAGGAATTAGCAAAACGAGCCCGAGTGTGATTGCGAGCGCATTCGTATTTCGAATTCGAGTGCGGCGACGCAAGTCACATCAAGCGTCAAATCATTCGTCACATCAAGCGTCAAATCAAATGTCACTTTGAGTGATGTGATTGATGATTGATGTGATTGATTGATTGAAAGACATGTCACTTTAATAAAGTGAAATGAATAGTTGATGTGTTTTGGTGGAATAGTGTTGGTGGTTGAGATGCCATTTCCATTTGATTTTATTTGATAAATAAAATGGTAAATGCTTATTATTTTTGGAAAAATATATAAAGCATTTTGGTAATTCATTTAATAAGTTAACCATAACACTTCCTCTCCAATTCTCTCTCACCACTCACGCCCAAAAGGGCTTCATCTCCTTCTTCTTCACAGCTCATGCCGTGAGCTTCAAGGGAGCAATGAGTGAGTTTTGTGGCAAAAACTCAAGTGCTAGCACACTTACGGGACTTGCGAAGGTGTTAGGGAGGTTCACCCATGAGGCGGGATCCATTCGACGAAGTTTGGAGCTTCAAATTTGGATCCAAAACTGCCCAAAACAGTGAGCAAATTCTGCACAGCAGTAGTGCCAAACCAGTGAGCGTTTTTGGCTCCATTCGGCTTCACAATCGTCTCACACGATCGATGTGAGTATTCCGCAACTTCGTCGATATGTATTCGCATGTTTTTCATGCTTATAATCGATCCGGGACCTTAAAGAAACCAACAATGGCATCAAGAGCCTAGGTTTGAGCATGAAAATTTTAGGGCTTAAAATTTGGGTAAACTTGTTTTGAGCATGATTTGAATGAATTGAATGTTTGAGTATGCTTTTAACATGTTTAATTAGTGATTGATTGGATCAATTTAATGAAATAATGATTGGATCAATTTTTCCCCAAAATTCATGTTGGCCGAATGTGATGAGTATTTTGGAATTCTTGGAATTTTTCATTTTGATTCATTGGATGAGTTGTAATGATGTTGGATGATGTTAATTTAAGATTGAATTGGATTTAATTTTGAATTGAACAAAATCCCCAAAATGCTTATGGTGGCCGAATGGACTTAATGCCCTAATGTCTTGGTAATTTTGATTTTGTGACATTGGATGTGTATGAAATCAAATTGGATGGTGATTTAATGTCGATTGTGGGTTCGATTGGATTGAAACCAAATCGGACACAAAATCACTCCCTTGGCCGAGACTAAGTAGCATGTAAAATGGGTTTGATTTTTTCATTTATGTGTTGGACATGTGATGATGATAATGAGCATGATTAATTGGACTAATTTCATGATGGAAATATTGATTTGGATGATTAATCATGTAATGCACTTTAGGTAATTAAATTGCGGAATTGGATTCATGTAATTTAGTTATTTAGGCCTTAAATTGGATTTGGGCTTATTATGTTGTAAATGGGCCTATTGGGCTTTGATTGTACAAAGTTGGGTTTAGGTCAAGTGGATTGGATCCAATTGGGCCCAAAACCACTACCATAAAGCCCAAATGCAACTTATAAACCTTTAAAGTTTAATTGGGCCTAATGGGCCTAAATTGATTTCTAGGCTTATGGGGTTACTCCTTGATTGGGATTTGGTTGCCGAAGCCCACGCCTTAAAGAAATTAATTAAAGCCCATTAGACTTGAATTGAATTGATGTTGGACGTTAATCGGGCTTTGAGTCCCGACGCGATTAAATTTGGAATTTAAGTCGTTAAAGGTTTATTAAATAAAGTGTAATATTTAATTTGGAATTGAATAGTGAATTAGTATTAAATGCATGTTAAATTGGATTTAATTATGTAGTTTAATTTAATTCATGAATTCGTACTTTGAGTACTTATTCGCAAAAACGAGTTTGACTCGAGCAAAATCAAATCGTTGTTTGAACATGGATGATCACATAATTATCAGATTAATTAATTTGATTAGATTGATTGATAGCATGCTTATGTGTGAATACGTGGTTGTGATGAATGAATAATGTATATCGGATGGATATTAGTCGGGTGGGGCAATTTTGGAAATTGTTGTAATAAATTCGATTTATTAAATGGACCTGCGTGTCCAGCCTTATCACCTTTATTCTCTTTGTATTCTCTTCTCACCTATTCCCCTCAATGTAAATGAGGTTTCTTTAGAAGTGTAGTGTAACGGGTAGAAGTAAGTAATACAAGTGCTAGCTTGAGTGAGAAAGGGAGAGATTTGATCTAGGATCAATGTGTTAAGTATCCATCCGCATATCATTATTATTTATTTTCATACTCGCTTTATTATGTATTTAGAATGCATGTTTAAGGTGTATGATGATGAGACCTTAACAAAGATAATGAAATTGGTAGCCAATTTTCACGCGAAAAGCCCTCATCAAATATCATGCGTCTTTTCCTTCCATTGAGTGATTCTTGCTCAAGATCCTAGATTGGCATGGGTTGTTGGCCAAAGTCAAGCCCTTGTCCGTCGAAGATGTGCTTGAATCACGAAGCTTTGTTCTATATTGGTGTCTTGTCCAAGTTGTGGTTTGTTGGCCAAAGTCAAGACCACTTCTTGTCCATCGACATTGATTACGAAGCTTCCATGGTCAATGGGTCCGCGCTTGACTGGGATCATCAGGTTTGTTGTGCCAAAGCCAAGGCCTAGTTGATTCAGAGGAAAAAGGTTAGGCTATATATTGGATATATAGGCATATATAAGATATATGTTTCGGACTTGGATGTCCACCTACCGGATCTAGGAGTTGGATGAGATCCAATTGATCTTAGAGATCTACCTAGTTAATTATCATACAATTTGTTGGCCAAAGTCAAGATTGTGTGATATTTAACGGGATCCTAGCCCACTAGGAAACACGGTTTCCCGAGTACTCGACAGAGGGTTAGAGGCTCGACGAAAAATAGTGGGAGGCAAGAATTGAATTTGCAATATTCGTTCAATTACTCGCCATACGCGCTCAAACAAATATCACTCGTCAAATATATAAAAGTATTAGTTGGACTAATATTTAATGTTGTTTTAATATACAGTTGGACTGTATTATAGTTGATTATATATAATTGGATTATATTAATCAATATATTTGAATCAATTAATTTCAGTTTACAGTTGATTTTATAATTGGATTATAGTAATCAATGTAATTGAGGTTAATTAATTTGGATTATATTTGATTATATAGTTGGTTTGTATAATCATTATAATATATATAGTACCACTAATCGTTGATTAAATAGTTGGACTATTGTAATCAAGATAAAATTGAAAAGTTGGATATTTAAAATATAATCTGGGATTAAAATATTTAAATGATTTAATTTTCAAATTGGGAATAAATAATAGGTTACTTTATTTGATAAAATAACTTATTATACCTTAAGCCCAAATTAAGCAAAATAAGTAGAGCATAAAATCTTTGGAAGATTTATGTGATGATGACTTTAATGCTTAATTTAATATACTTGTCATAATCTCTGTTTAGATTTAAGAAGTATTAAAATTGTAATAAATAATTCTTGGAGAATTAATTGACTATTCTAGAGGTGAAAAGTCAAAGTTTGCAATTGGGCATGTAGCACGAGGTGCACATCGTTTCAATATTCTAAAACCCAAGGCTTGGCCTAAGGTTCTGAAATATTGAAAAGGATAATTGACATATCCCAAAGTGACTACCATTTGGATATGGCAGACACGAAGGAATTAAAGAAAGGGCGAGACTCTGACTTTAAAAATTTTGTCAAAGTTATGTTCACTACTAGTATTGAATTAGATTTTAAATACTAGTGTGTTGGTACATAAAATATATGTATTGATGTTCAGAATCTGCTTTGAGCAGGATACTGACTTCAAGCTGAGATTACTCTGCGAATCGGAAACGGGACGAAAGTCGCTGTTTCGACCGTAGATACCTAAGTTTAGGAACTACCCTTCGGGTGTGTACTTAAATTAGGAACTGTTATAATGTAACTAGTTTGACTAGAGACATTATCTCTATATCAGTGTTAATCCATTGTGGATAAACCTTTATATTCTAGAACACTAAGTGTTTCATTATATAAAGATGATACTGAGATAAACACATTAGATGTGAATAACAGAATTTATATTTTGAATATAATTAAAATCTCAAAAACATATAAAATGACAAATAAATAGCTCAAATTGATTTTATCAATAGAGACTTATTTGTGTCATTGTTGTCTAGGACACAATTAAACAAGATTCGTATATCCACACTTTTGAAGAGTGGGTACTAGGACTGATTTGACTATTCAAATAAAGTCTACGAATCTAGTTAGTTAGGTAAAATACCTAAAAACACTATTTACTTGGTAATAGTGAAAATGCCATCAATCTGTTAGCCCTATTCATGGTGAAGTTAGTGGGCCCATATCTAGCTAGGCTAGATGTGAACATGAATATTTCGTGACCTTAACGGATGTTGCATCACGTTATGGTTATGTGTTTTTTTGAAGAACACAGATCGGAAACTATTAGAGTTTCGACACGAAGTAGATAAACAGATCGGCTATAGTATTATACCGTCACGGTAAGACCGTAATGGAAAATACTTAAGCAGTAAGTTTCAAACATACATGAAAGAGTATAGTATTCTTTCAGATGAGGACTCCTCCCGAGACACGTTAGTTAGACGGTGTGTCCGAACGAAAAACCGAATTTTGTTGGACATGATAAGGTTTATCACGAGTCGCTCTGAGCTATCATTTCCTTCAACAGGATATGTATTAACAGTGCAAAACTTATTTAGAATAAGGTTCCATATAAATCTGTTTGACAGATATCATATAGGATATGAACAGGAAAGAAACAGGGTTTCTCATTCCTAATAATTTGGGTATGCCGGGCATAACGTTTGGATGATACCAAACTAAGAACCCAAATTGGATAAGTGCCAATAATAGGTTATCCTACGGGAAACCATAAGTATAGTACTTATAAATCTCACATGAGAACAATATAATTGTTGCTCACCATGCGGTTTTCCTAGAGGAACCGATATGCAGTGGTCAGTGGGAGGATAGTGATACTCGATGAAAATCGGAGAGTAATACTATTCGAGGCACGAAGTCCTTAATGGAACACAAACAGTTCATCAATGATGAATCTGTACCATTAATCTTCGAATACACAAGAACCGCGTAGATCGGTGAGAATCAGGAAACAACCTGGGGTATGGGTTTCTGATGTAACCCCTTAAAGATGTAAATCTTACGGAGGTATACCAACCGACTACGTACGAGGAAGTGATACAAGGTATCGACTCCCTATTATGGCAAAGTGCCATGAGTCCGAAATGGATTCCATGTATAACAACTATTTTGGATACTAGTTGTTGTACCACAAGGCATTGTGCCTATTGGTACATTAAATGTCTTCAAGGAAGACATATATGGAAGGCAACATACCAACGTACAAAGCTAGGCTTTTGACGGAAAGGTATCGTTATCAACATTGTGTTAATACGGTTCAACCTTTTATCTGTTGCCATGGTAAATCCATTTTGATGATGCTTGTTGATACTGCATATTTCATTTATGAAATGTGTCAGTTAATGATCAAAATCGCTTTCCTGAAAAGGAAACCGTTTGGAGGATGCTTACAACATCCTGACGATTTTGTATAACCGACAAACAAGGTTTGCGGGTTATTTATTCGATCCATGTTTGGATTGAAGCAAGCATAAGGTTCTTGGAACTGTCGTTTTGAAATAATCATAATGGTTAATGATTTGATTCAAAACGAAATGATTCTTGTGTATATAAGGAGGTTAGTGGGAGCGCACTGACAAGGAAATTCCCATAAAGTAATTGGTGAAAGCTTGGCTTTCATAGAAATTCTCCGTAAAATTCTGGAGAGTAACAACCTTTATTCAAGGAATAAAGATCTATTGGGATAGATTTGGAGTTGTTAACACTCTCTGGGAAACTGTACATTTAAAATGTACTTGATAGGGTGTCTCATACGCTTTGAGCATATAGAGTCACAATCGGGTCAATCCAAGTGATAGTCACTGGATTGAAGTTAAGGACATTTGTTAGTATCTTAGAGAACTAAAGATGTTGTCTTAAACTATGGAGAATGAGAACTTGAAGTGACTGGGATCACTGCTGCTGGTTTCCAAACAGTTAAATACTGCGGTACTATAAAGTTTGAAAAACGGGACAGTGAGCTGGAAATCTTCCGAGCAAGATACTGTTGCCGAATAAACAATAAATGCGGATTATTGCTACAGCTGAGGCAGCAATAGAAGCCATTTGGGTCGATAATAAATCTAATTAGATTAGATATAGTTCTGTTAGCAGCTGAGCTAGGCGTCAGCACAAGGCTAAAGAATTAAAGGTCTCATCGACGATCCAGATATATACTTCTATATCATCTGATTCGTTCGGATCATACATCGTGGCGATGTGATGATCGTATAAATCGCGTCAGACGATAATCATGGAAATCGCTGACGAAAACCTTTTCTCAGCAATTTGAGCGAACCGTACATAGTTCGGGTGTTCGACACTTGAGTGACTGGCTATGTGCCAAGTGGGAGATTGTTGGATAATATGACCCATAGCGTCACTATTTGTACAGATCATAGTGTTGTTGTACAAATTAACTATGTGACAAGGAAATTGCACTCTCATCATTTGTGATTAGATCACCTTAGATATATAAATGAAGAGAGGTCCATATGATTAGTTCCTGGATTGAGATGATATGAGACAGTATCAGTCCACGAAGGATTAATCATTAAATATCCCTAGCCGGAGTATTATCGAGACTGGACATCGATAATGCGGAATAGGCTAGTATTGCACTTGTGCGTGTTGTGAGGGCACAACAGCATAGTTCTCATATATTTGGGTATTGGATACTCATGCAAGTGCGATAGGAGGTTGTGTTTCACCGATGGTACGGGAAACAGCTTCGCTCTGGATAGACCCCTCGGAATCCCATTGGTATTATGACTATGTGTCTATGGGAGTCCGACATCAGGGTAGGTGTGTATGGTCTTAACCTGAGACTTGCACCGCTAATGCTTACGACAATCAGTATACTTTTGTTGAGGTCGTCTAGGACTCTAACCGGTTCTGTGTACGCCAATGCTGGGTATATTGAGAATCGTAGAGTATTGGGTGTAATGTCAAGACGGAAGTATCACTCCAGTCATAGTGGAGATGATGTCACGCAGGATACGGTATTAGTGCTCTTAAGTGCTGGCCGGCCATCGGGATATTATGACAAGGTCATGTATATCCGATTATAGAGACTAGTTACCAGACATCCGATATGTGCTTCGGACGGGGCAGACACTTATCCAGCCCCAGCCCTAGCACGTGACTATCCGATACTGGGCCGATATACACGATACTTGGTATACTACGCCTGATATAGATCTTAAATATTCATTAGATGAATATGACCGGAGAATTGGATAGACTTCGTGCTTTGCTAGAAGCCGATCTTGTCTCGTAAATCGGTAGAACGTAGTACTTGGTACGTACGTGATTCGGATATTCCGACGACGTATATTACTGCCAAATTATCCGGGGATCTCATGGGTCGCTTCCCGATAATGCACCGATGACGCATAACTCGCACTCATTAATAATCTGGGATTATATAGAAGAAAGAGAAAATTAATCTAGGATTAATTACGGAGATATTTTATCTGGGATAAAATATCGTCTAAAGAGAGAGAATGATTAATTTGGAATTAATCGATAATTATATATTCGATATATTAAACGAAATTGGATTTCGACGCGGAATTGAAATTGGATTTTAATTCGGGCGAACGAATTAATTTAGAATTAATTCGTTAGCGACGTGAATAGTGAATTCGCTAGGCGTAATCATTTAATTACGACGCGACGGAAAACTCGCTAATTAGGAATTAGCGAAACCGAGCCCGAGTGTGATTGCGAGCGCATTCGTATTTCGAATTCGAGTGCGGCGACGCAAGTCACATCAAGCGTCAAATCATTCGTCACATCAAGCGTCAAATCAAATGTCACTTTGAGTGATGTGATTGATTGATTGATGTGATTGATTGATTGAAAGACATGTCACTTTAATAAAGTGAAATGAATAGTTGATGTGTTTTGGTTGGAATAGTGTTGGTGGTTGAGATGCCATTTCCATTTTGATTTTATTTGATAAATAAAATGGTAAATGCTTATTATTTTTTGGAAAAATATATAAAGCATTTTGTAATTCATTTAACAAGTTAACCATAACACTTCTCTCAATTCTCTCTCACCACTCACGCCCAAAAGGGGCTTCATCTCCTTCTTCTTCACAGCTCACTGTCGTGAGCTTCAAGGGAGCAATGAGTGAGTTTTTGTGGCAAAAACTCAAGTGCTAGCACACTTACGGGACTTGCGAAGGTGTTAGGGAGGTTCACCCATGAGGCGGGATCCATTCGACGAAGTTTGGAGCTTCAAATTTGGATCCAAAACTGCCCAAACAGTGAGCAAATTCTGCACAGCAATGGTGCCAAACAGTGAGCGTTTTTGGCCCATTCGGCTTCAAATCGTCTCAACCGATCGATGTTGTGAGTATTCCGCAACTTGTCGATATGTATTCGCAATGTTTTTCATGCTTATAATCGATCTGGGACCCTAATAGAAACCAACACTAATACCCTCATAGACTGTATTTCCATTTCCACCGGTAGTACCGCTTCCATCCCGTACACTAAAGAGTAAGGTGTTGCACCCGTTGCTGTTCTGACTGACGTTCTGTACCCACAAGGCATACGGTAGTCTCTCAGCCCAATCCCTGCAGTTCTCTGTCATCTTAGCCAGAATTGTCTTTACAGTCTTGTTGGCTGCCTCAACTGCCCCATTCGCTTGTGGCCTATAAGGTGATGACTTCTTGATGGCATATCCCGTACCTTTGTAGCATTGCCTTTGTCTCTCCTTGAAACTGTACCCCATTGTCTGTGACCACGTGGTGCGGCATACCATACCGACAAATGAGGTTCCGTGCTATGAACTTGGCCATCTGTTTTGCTGTAACGTTCCGGAACGACTCAGCTTCTACCCACTTTGAGAAGTAATCCACTGCTACTACTATGAAGCGATGCCCATTAGATGCATTCGGTCGAATTTCCCCGATCATGTCAATCCCCCATGCTGAGAACGGCCATGGCTCTGACAGCCCGTGCAACTCTGTATGTGGCAGATGACTCAGATTGCCATGTATCTGACAGTCGTGACAGTGCTTTACCATCCTTGCACAGTCTGTCTCCATAGTCGACCAATAAACCCTTGTCTCACTATCTTGCGGGACAAGTTCAACTCATTCATGTGCGGACCACATACCCCGGCATGTACCTCTTCCATCATTTTCTGAGCTTCTTCTTTTCCCAAACATTTTAACTGAATGCCGTTTGCTTGTCTTTTGTACAGTTCTCCTTTCAAGATCACATACTGAGAGGCCAATTTCTAAATGGCCAATCTGTCTTTTCTGCCGGCCCTTTTGGGAATTCCCCGTGCTCTAGATACCTCTGAATGTCATGGTACCAAGGCTTACAGTCGTCAATTTCCACTTCCGGAACTTTTCTGTCTCATAAATCGGCCTGTTTGCTGTAGTCAATACCAATGGTCTCATCACTAACTTCTCTGGATTTTCCCAAGTATCTGCAAGTGTGGCCAGTGCATCTGCCATCTGATTCTCTTCTCGCGGCAAGTGTTGAAACTTACAATTGGGGATGGCCTGGGCCAACTTCCGACGCGGTGGAAAAGATAGGGCTTCAATCGTTCCTCTTTCAATTCCCATTCTCCTTGCAACTGACGGATTACCAACATCGAATCTCCGTAAACCTCAACACTTTCGGCTTTCAAGGCTATTAATGTAGTCAACCCAAAAGCACAGGCTTCATATTGGGCCATGTTGTTTGTTACTCTGAATGTTAACCTCTTGGCCATGGGCAAAGTATCTCCCTCGGGGGTCACTATCACAACTCCAATTCCGGCTCCTTTGTAATTAACCACTCCGTCGAAATACACTTTCCATCCCTGAACTGCTATAGCACTGATTTCTTCATCTGGGAACTCGAACTTATACTGATCCCCCTCAATAGGCTGTAGTGCTAGGAACTCCGCCACTGCTCGCCCTTTGATTTACCTTGGATGTGAGGTACTCAATGTCAAACTCTGTCAACAATACTACCATCTGCCCAACTTTCCCACTAGCGACGGCACTGAATGCAGATACTTCAAGGGGTTCTCTTTTGCCACTACCTGGATCTTGGGACTTGAAGTAATGCCCGCAACTTTCTGGAAGCCCCTACTACTGCCAAACAGATATTCTCTACCTCTTGATAACGAGCCTCATACGGGAGCATCTTCTTACTCAGATAGTAAACTGCATGTTCTACCCCTGTCTCATCTGCCTGTACCATCATTACTCCCAATGCTTCTGACTCTATAGCCAAATACAGTACAAAGGCTTTCCCGGTCTCGGAGGTTTCAAAACATGTGGCTTTACCAAATACTCTCTGATTCTGTCGAAGGCTGTCTGACACTGTTCATTCCATCTCACTGGCTGATCTTTTCTCAACAGCTAAAGATAGGCTCACACACTGAAGTCAAACTTGGCAATGAACCGACTGATATACTGAATCTTCCCAAGGAACGCTCTGACCTCTCTTTCTGTCTTCGGTGCTGGCATCTCGGTGATCGCTTTGATCTTCTCAGAGTCTACTTCTATTCCTCCCATTCCAACTGTATGTCCCAGCAGTTTCCCTGACGTTACCCCAAACACAACATTTCTTGGGGTTCAATCTCAAATTGTACTTGTCAACCCTCTGAAGGAACTTCTCAAGTGCCTCAATATGCCCGTCCCTTGTCTCGGATTTCACCATCATATCATCCACATATACTTCGATCTCTTTGTGCATCAAGTCATGGAACAAGGTAGTAGCCATTCTCTGATAAGTAGCTTCTGCATTCTTGAGCCCAAACGACATCACTTTGTAACATAAGTACCCCACTCGGTGACAAAGACAGTCTTGTGCTTATCTTCCTCTGCCTGAGAACTTGATTGTACCCAGAAAAACCCGTCTACAAATGAATACATGACCGACAAAGCTGCACTATCAACCAATACATCTATATGCGGTAGAGGAAGGTCAAGTCGTCTTTCGGACAAGCCTTATTGAGGTCTGTAGTGCACACACATTCTGACTTTCCATCTTTCTTCGGTACCGGCATAATGTTTTGCTAACCATTAGGATATTTTACCACTTCCAGGAAACCCACGTCAATTTGTTTCTTGACTTCTTCTCTAAACTTCTCAGCCCATTCTGGTCTCATTCGTCGAAGTTTCCGTTTCACGGCCGTCATGTTCGGATAAGTCGGAATAGAAGTTGAGCAATACTTCTATCTACCCCGGGCATGTCTTCATAGGACCAAGCAAAAACTCTAGCATACCTGATCAATACTCTTCTATGTTTCTCCCCTTTCCTCAGAAGTAACCTCACTTGCAATCAAAATTTCCTTAGGATCCTCAGGTGTCCCAAGGTTAAAGGCATTTGTCTTAGTGGAGTTGATATCAAATATGCTTAGATCATGTAATGGGAAAAGAAGACTCAGCCAAGTAAGCAGAAATACTGTCTTTATTGCTAGCAAAAGAAGGAGTACACTCAAATAAATCTAGGAGGTAAACATCCTCATCATCTACGGATATTTCCTCCTCTACAACAATGTCTTTCTCAGGTTTCTTCTTCTCATTGAGGGTCAATGTCTCCAGCTTCATGAGTTCCTCCTCCCATTTCTCACCCTCTTGCTTCTTCTCTTCAACCAACAGCTTCTCTCCCAACAGGTCCTGGAAGATCTCAAATCCGGGCACCACTACCCCATTCACCTCTACTGGTTCAGGCTCACCTTGGTACCCCAGAAGCCTTCACAAAGTACTCCATCAGTTTCATGCCATTCTTCTTGATCTTTGGCTTCTCATCCTCAGACTGGTACTCCAAACCTCTTCTGGTTGTCTGGCCTCTGAAATCTGGCAGTTTCGAGCCCTCACATGGCTCATACTTCATCTTCTCCATGATCCGGGCTACCTTGGGATCCACCCACTCCTCAAAAGTTGCTGATACTTGGAACCTTGTGAAATGCAGTATTTCCAAGGCGGCGACTGCATTGTCTATTTCAGCTTTGATGGTGACAATCTCTCCCCCGAATAGGAACTTAATCATCTGGTGCAAAGTGGAGGGTACGCCCCCAAGCTTGTGAAACCATGGCTCCCCAACAATAAAGCAATGTGTAGCTGGAATATCAAGCACAGTAAACTCAACCTCATCTTCAATCGGCCCTACCTTGACCATTGCCACAAAGGTACCCTCAACATCGCGCTTACTATCATCATAAGCTTTGATGGTCATGTTGGAAGGGTCCAAATCTGTAGCCTTCAAACCCAACCTTGTCAGAATTTTCAAAGGGCATACATTGATAGATGAACCGTCATCTACCATTACACATGAAGTCCTTTTGCCTCTTACTTCAGCCCCGATGAACAATGGCCTGTTGTGATTCCTCCCTCTGCCGGAATTCATCCTAGAAAATGAAATCTGTAATGCCCCTTTCTGAACAGCCCCAACAAACATTGTAGGGTTGGCATCCTCCGGCACAACAATTTTACTCAAGGCCTCAACCATGGCCCGTCAATGCTCTCTAGATGCACACAATAACTCCCATATGCTGACTTGAGCTCTTGTCTTCCTCAATTGTCTCAGCACTACATCTCCTTCAATATTCTCTGAATTCTCAAGCATTTCTCTCCCATCAGTCAAGGTTTCTTTGCCCTTATCCGCCACATCACTATAAAAACGCCCACTGCGTGTCATTCCTTTACTTCTTCTTCATCACTGCTAGAGAAGTCAAGCCAGAAATTCTTCCCCAACTCAGGTTCACCCTCACTGCTGCTGTCCCAAATTCCAAGGCAAAAGGCTTCAGGGTAGAAGGTTTTTAGGACATAGTCTTCTGGAAGGCCAGAACTAATCATGTAGGTTGGTGGGGGTACAGCTCGGTAATTGGGTAAGGGGTTTCTGTTTGTGTCTGGTTGTTCGGTTTCGGGGTCAGGTATCTTTTTGGAGTCAATGAGGTCTTGGATCTCGTGGCGCAGTCGGGCACAGTTGTCAATGTCGTGGCCCTTCTGCTGATGGAAATAACAGTAAAGGTTGAGATTGAAATGTGGTGGTGGTGGGTTGGGATAGGTTTGGCTTCTAAAGGCTTTAGGAGTCCCTGCCTCTTCAATTTCTCAAATACCTTAGACAAAGGTCTCCCAAGGTTAGAGAACCTCCGGTTCCGGACAGCAGCCACCTCCGCTAACACGGGCTTGGTACCTGACATACCTCCAACAAGCCTCCTATTCAGGCCAAAGAACTTCTGTTTTCTGCTTCCTCCTCTTCAATGTCCATGACAGTCTCCCTCAACTGCCGGAAGTCTACAATCATTGAGGTCATCCTCCTCAACTTACTGTAAATAGAGGGCTTTGTGCCCTTGATGATCATTGATTTGGTCCTTCTCAGAGGGCCTAGTCTGCATCTTCAGTAGCTGGCTTCTCCAGCGATCCACATACTCCTTGAAGCTCTCATCCGGCTTCTGCTTGATATTTTCCAAGTCACGGAGTGACAAGTCAATCTCCAGGTCCGTGACATATTGCTTTAAGAAAGCATCAGCTAGCTCCCTCCAGTCCTCCTTAATCTGCTTGTCAAGGCTATGGTACCATACTACGGGTGCCCCTTCGAGCGACATCCCGAACATCTTTTGTACTTGGCACTGAGACAGGCCAACTGAACTCATAACAGATACATACTGACGGAGATGCACCCTCGGATCCCCGTTCCCATTGAACTTAGCCAAATCCGGCATCTTAAACTGCGCCGGCAACTGCTCCTCAAACGTCATTGTCTCATAATCTAGCAAATCTTCATTCTTACCCCTCATCTTGCGGGTAACGGATTCAACCTGATCCCTGAGTTTCTGTATCTCTGCCTGAGACCCCAATATTCTGCCCGCTGCATACTCTGCCATATCATCCTCAAAAGTGGGGACATCATCCCCCGATCTGACCGGAGGCACTTCCTGCCTTGTATTTTCTGAACTTCCCCCAGTACGAGACCCAGCTATACCAGCCACAGCAGTAGTCAATGTCTGTAACTGTTCAGTGATCTTTGCAAGACTGTTCTCTAACTGATCCATTCAGGACACCTCATTATCTGATTCACTCATGCTTCCAACTGTTCTCTTAGTGAGTCTGGTTCCTTCCCTAACCCAAACGGTATCTATGGTGTCTTTTTAAGACACGGATGGTGTTAACAAGGTATATGTATGCATGATGTGCATAAGAAGTATAACATATACTAAATCAAATAAAATTCTCAAACAAATCGGCCTATTATCATTTTAGAAGCTTTTGGGACAACTGTCATAAGAGTGAACCCGTCCCAGTTTAAATGGCCCAACGAGTTCATGTCTTATGGCAAAGAGCCCAACTAAATCCAAATGATAATATTCCAAACACAATCATAAAATGGCCCATTGTTATTTAGAAGCCTTTTGGCCCAATCGTCATAAGATATGTTCTTGTCCCAGTTTAAATGGCCCAACAAGCCCATATCTCATGACAAAAGACCTAGATGGATTCAAATAGCAATGTTCCCAAACATAAGCATACAAGGAAGATATTATAAACATAAAATAATAACTTCTACCGTGTGGCCCACCATCATTTCAGAAGCTTTGGGCCTAATTGTCATAAGATACGAACCTGCCCCAGTTTAAATGGCCCAGCAAGTTCGCATTTTTTACAAAGAGTCCAATTCATCCAAATGAATGGTCCTAAAGCACAAGGAAATATTTGTTATAGGCTATACAACCCGGTCTACGCATGGGTTCGTGGGAGTATGGACAAAGGCACTCATCGGCGAAGAATGGCCCACAAATAGGTCTCCCCAATCAAGGGTTCGAGCAACCAAGTGAGCACACCCTTTTTTATACACTAAGGTACATGCCAATGAGCTATGGTGTGTGATAGCTGTCAAATGGATTTCCCGTTGTAGATTCCCCAGAGGGAAGGTGGAGCGAGGCTCACTTAAATACCCAAGCCTCTTAGGCTCTTATCGCTTGGTGTCAGGAATAAACAACGAGTCCTCCAAATTAGTTCATCACAATAGGCTACGAGTAGATGGCTATCTAGGTGCCTTCACAGCTTTTCCTTCTAGAAAGGTAGTGAGTGAAGGAAGACACCAAACCATTACCTAGCCTCAGAATGTATTTGATCACAACCCCCATTTCACACATTTGTAGACACGGTTAATTAAAGCATAAATCTATAAATTACAAGGCATTATTTCGGGGTCGATTCTCTATCCCCAGTGGAGTCGCCAGACTGTAGGACACAGAAACTGGACGACGCATGCTGTTCCAGGCTCGGGGGCCTAGTTGGGAGTACGGAGTAGCCAACGGAGGACTAAACCGGAGAATAAGGGAGTCGCCACCCGGTGTGAACCGGGACAAAGATTTAAGGCCGCACTCACCCCTCGCAAGGGAAGACCTCAAACCATTGGTTTAGGAATGGTCCCTTACTTATGCAACTTATAATGTAAAGATTTATGCAATAATCCAACCAAGCCTATGACATATATTTCCAAGTGCACCACAATCCTAGATTCACATGCTTAAAAGTATAGTTTACATCTAACATACATGAAACCAAATCTTATCGCCAAATTCACATGCTCAAAGGTAGGCCTTTGCAACAACAAGCACATAACGTCATAAGAATTCAATCATTCATGTAAATATAAACACAAACAGTCATGGTAAAATTTGCGTGTAATGTAAAGGAAATCAAAATGACGACAAATAATATTGTAGGCGCATAAAAGAAATAGACAACTAGAGAGGTAATACAAATGCATAGCGTAAAAAAAGGGGTAACCATATGCTAAGATGGACATGTCGTAATGTGATGCGAGAGGATCTGTTTACCGTATGCGTTCGTGCGGCGTTCGTATACGCGTTCGAACGGTAAACAGAAAGTTCTTGTTCGAGTAGCATTTGTAAACGCGTTCGAACGGGAATGAAACAGAATGCACACGTTCGTATGGCGTTTGTGAACGCATTCGAACGAAAATGAGACAGAATACTCACGTTCGTGTGGCGTTTGTGAACGCGTTCGAACAGAATTGAAACAGAATGCTCACGTTCGTATGGCGTTCGTGAACGCGTTCGAACAGAAATAAGACCTGATGCATGATAAGGCAAAATACATACGCGTTCGAGTTGCATTCGTAAACGCGTTCGAATGGGAACAGACATGATGCATGAAATGGGACGCAATACATAAATGACAAATAGTATAATGCGAGGCGCGGCGAAGCATCGTGGTAAAGGATTTTAACCTCTTCAATTAGAGGACCTCTCATCGCACTTACTAAGCCCATGCGCTCGATCACATCATGCATACAAACATAAAGACAATCATATCAAACTAAGTATGCCCGATTGAACACATCTTACATCCAACAGAACATACATCAACCGGCGCGGCAAAGCATCGTGGTAAAGGGCTTTTAACCCCTCCCCATAGGGGGTCTTTCATTCCACTTACTAAGCCCATGCGTTCGATTGAACTATGCATAAAAACATAAAGACAATCATATGAAACTAAGTATGCCCGATTGAACACATCTTACATCCAACCGAACAAACATCAACCAGCGCGGTAAAGCATCGTGGTAAAGGGCTTTTAACCCCTCCCCATAGGGGGTCTTTCATTCCACTTACAAAGCCCATGCGTTCGATTGAACTATGCATAAAAACATAAAGACAATCATATCAAACTAAGTATGCCCGATTGAACACATCTTACATCCAACCGAACACACATCAACCGGCGCGGCAAAGCATCGTGGTAAAGGGGCTTTTAACCCCTCCCCATAGGGGGTCTTTCATTCCACTTACTAAGCCCATGCGCTCGATTGAACTATGCATAAATAAGCAACATACAGAATTCAAGTGACGAGAAATAAATAACCCGAAGCAACACAAAACAAGAGAGGGTGCCGTTTACTCAAGTGGTACGTGGAGTTGTATCCCAAGTACAGACCGCACTACCGTCCATTCGGATTCGGCTACGAAATTTACGTCTGGGTTTCCATCCGATATACCTCAAGAGGCGACACGTCTTTCATTTTATCCAATGCCCACAACACACATCACATTCATACACATACATATTTATCTACTCAATGGCCGCAACATGCATTTGAACATCATAATCATGCGAATAAAGCTCAATGAATAGTAAAAAAAACGAAACTGAAAACAAGTGTAAAAAAATACCCTCAGGTCTAACCTTTTTTGCCAACTTTCGGGCTTGCGTTTCGCGGAGATCGGAAGGGTAAAGCTCCTCAACTTCTCCGGTTCACTGGTTTAGCGTCTTAGCTCACTGTTTTAGTATTTTGCTCGCTGTCTGGTCTCCGTTTTGCTGCTGTTTTCGCTGTATTTCTGCTCACTGTTTCAGCTCGCCGTTTCAGGTCCTATTCTTCTGTTTTAGTGGACTGTTTTGGGTGTTTTTTTTTTTAAAGACTGTTTGTGCAGGTTTGTCTGTGATTTTTTACGGGTTAGATATGCAGTTTTTGCTCACTGGTTTGGGGGTATTTTGGGGGCTGTTTGATGGACAAAACTTGGACAGATGGCTGCTATCTTTGCGAGTCAGTTTTGGATGTGTAAGGGCGTTGTTCTGGTTGTTTTTTATGCGTTGATGTTGCTTCTGTTCTGGTTGAGATTTGCGTGAGTTGTGAGGATGTTTTAGATGTTATTTTAGTGATGGTGATGGATGTTGAAACTCGGCAATGGAGGGGAGGCTAGGGGTTGTGTTCACGGCCAAGAGAATGAGAGATGAAGAGAAGATTTTGCTTTGGCCGAGAGGTTGATATCTTCTAGGGTTAAGGTCTTGTGATTTGCGTGTGAATGAGGGAATATGTTGATGTCTTGGGTGTGTATTAGAGAGAGTGGAGAGAGTAGGTGGCTAGGTTAGTGCATGTTTATATAGAAGAGAGCTAGGGTTTGCCCTTGTCTCACAAGGAAGAGATCTAGTTTCCAAATTAGGAGTCCTAAGAATGGTATACACAAGATTGAGGGGGGACGAAATATTTTAAATTAGAAGTCAACTATTTTAAATTGGCGGATATCTTATTGAATTAGGAAGTCAACTAATTTAAATTGGTAGATGTCTTATTAGATTAGGAAGTCAAATATTTGATTAGCTTTGATTGGTTAGGATTGATTTTAATTAGGCATATCTTATTTTAATTTTAGTATATGAATTATTTAAATTAGGCATGATTTTAGTTTAAGTTGGTAATTGTTTATTTTATGTTTGGTATATGTTTTATTTAATTATTTAATTAATTTAATTATTATCTTATTTAGTTATATTTATTTATTTAAATTGGGATGTGTTTTATGGGCTTTGGGGGGATAATTGGGCTGGGGTGCGAGGCTAGCAGCAAAACCAGAAATACCGACTCCGTTCGAACGCCAATTCGAACGTGGCACGAACGTCCGCAATCTGCCCGACGTTCGAACGAAGTAACGAACGCAGCACCAACGAAGACAGTGAACTTGTGGAATGAACTTGATGACGCACTTATTTGAATTTTTCCCCTTCCGACCTCCGTTTCTTGCAATATCCTTAGCTAAAAGGTAGTGCCTCCAACTGAGACTCATCATCGGTTTCACATGCGGAAATGCAATGCTACAGTCGCAATTGGATTCTAGTGGTGGAACTGATTCCTCACTTTCGATATTATTCCCATTTGGATCGTGCACATTGCTCCCACTTGGATTATGTACATCACTCCCACTCGGATCACGTAAATGAGACTCGTGTGAAACTAATTCATCATTTTGAGATTCATGTGAAACAGATTCATCATGTTTTCTCAAATTTCTCTCATCACTCCCACTTGAATTAGGTAAACCCGAGTGTTCACCAATCATGTGATCCATGTGATCCTGAGTTTCATATAGAGATAAATCTTGACCTATCTCTCCCTGCTTAGGAAAATCATTTTCTAAAAATGTGATATCTCGTGATTCAAATTCTGTCACGCCTCCACTTTCATGTTCACCTATGCAAACATACCTTTTGATTGTTCAGAATATCTTATGAAGATACTCTTTTTTCCTCTTGGGCCTAACTTTCCATGTTCGTGAGAACGCACATGAACATAAGCCGCACAACCCCAAGGTTTTAGAAAGTGAATATCTGGTTTACGACCTGTCCATAACTCATATGGTGTGGTGGACACAGATTTTGATGGCACTCGGTTAAGTACATATGTGGCAGTTAATAATGCATCACCCCAATAGGTTATAGGCAAATTTGCTTGTGCCATCATAGACCTAACCATCTCAAGAAGAGTTCTATTTCTTCTTTCCGCAACACCATTTTGTTGAGGAGTAGCAGGAGTAGTCAACTGACGACTAATTCCTTTTTCATCACATAATTCTCTGAACTGATCAGATAAGTACTCACGACCACGGTCAGTGCGTAGTGCTTTAATTTTCTTGTCTAATTGATTTTCTGTCAAATTCATAAATTTCTTGAAACATTCTAATGCTTCGGATTTATGAGCAATCAAATAGACATAACCAAAGCGAGTAAAATCATCTATAAATGTGATGAAATAAGATGCTCCATGCCTTGCCCTGACATTCATTGGACCACAGATATCTGAATGAATTAATTGTAATGGAAATTCTGCTCTAGTCCCTTTTCCAAATGGTTTTCTCGCAGTTTTTCCTGCCAAGCAATATTCACAGGTTGACAATTCTACCTTCTCAATATTTCCCAGAAAGCCTTCTTTGGCTAATCTGTTCATTCTTTGCTGGCCAATGTGGCCAAGTCTAGCATGCCACACAGTTACATCACTATCATACTGACAGATGAAGTAACAAAAAAAAAAACCGGAATTGTGATTAAAACATTCAACATTTAATACAATAAAACCATCCAGAAAATAACCAGAACCATAGTGTATTGTACCTAAGTACAAATCAACACCAAATTTATGGAAGTTCAAATTGAAACCTAAATTAACCAAAACCAACACAGATACTAAATTTCGACGAATTTGTGGAGCAAACAATACATCATGTAGTAGTAAAGTTTTTCCACCATGCATGACTAACTTGCATGTTCCTATGCCTTTGACTTCAACCCGTGAGTTGTTGCCAACATATATCCACTTCACCCCAGGTGAAATTCGCCGAAATTCCACGAAGGCATCTCTATCCTTCGCTACATGGTCTGTGGCTCCTGAGTCTACAGTCCACAAAGGATTAGATTCAGTTAGAAAGATTGAACTTGAAACACATATTTCATTTAAATATGCACGAAAGGTATTCACCTTTTTAGGCTCAGTGCAGTCACGAGCAAAATGACCTTTCTTACCACAGTTAAAACATTTAACCTTTGCCATGTTTTTCTTTTTGGTAGGACGTTTTCCTTTCCCATGTTGATTGGTTTTCTGTTTCTTTTCTGGCTTAGAAGAATTTTGTTCTTTTCCGAACTGGAACCCACCACCATGAAATTTTCTTTTCTTTTTGAAACCCCAGGTTTGCTAGTTTCTGTCATATACACTTCAGTATTTGACTTAGCAGCCGCGCAAGGCGGTCGCTTTCTAATTCAAGGTGACGTTTAGCATCATCAAAGGTTTTGATGCTCTCATTGTGGGTCAAATGCATCTTCATATGCTCCCAGCTATTTGGAAGAGAACGAATGACCGCTTGGACTTTCTGTTCATCTGTAAGAACATGTCCAGCATCTGCCAGTTCAGTAATCATGTTTGACATTTGCCTCAAGTGTTTTGACATAGTGAACTCAGGACGTTTCTTGTATGTGTCAAACTTGATTGTCAGTGACCTGAGTTTGGTTATTGAGGTACTACCAAACTTTTCAGCTAGTGTGGACCACATGTCCTTAGCCATGTCATATTTCCTGAACTCTTTCATTAGGTCATTATCCATACTGCTCAGCAACGTAATGCGGGCAATGGAATTCTTTTTCTTCCAGGCCTCATAAGCCTCTCGGTCTCGCCTGTGTTGGGCCGTAGTGCCCTGTTCAGGTTCATCCATGCTCATTTTCAAAGTTTCAAGAACCTCTTGTTCTTCTAGCACATATTGGATTTTCATGCTCCAAATTTCATAATTATCGCCATTCAGTTTCTCACCCTTGTTGAGTTCAGCAATAATGTTCTTTGTTGCGGAAGCCATATTAAAAAACACAAAGTTTCTACAGACATTCATGCACAATTGTTAATACTTTTATTTATTTTATCATGAAACGAATTATGTTTAATAAAATTCTTCAATGGGGTTGGAGTCAAAAGGCCACTATGTGTCCAATCATCATCCAATTACCCAATGTAAAAATATTATCAACATAATCAATCATGTAAAATCATTTTCTAAAAATTACATAAATTCTTAGAACATCTTAATCATGCGACTATTGTACATGACAATCATTGATTTAATTACATAAATTAAATTCAACATGAAACATTCATACATATAAATACAATATTTACATGCCGTAATATAACACACAGAAACAACATGAAAGAAATTAATATTTACAATAATAATTTTCCCAGTTGTAGAGTCCCAACTCATATATGTTTTTGGATACGAATCCTCAAACTCTTGGGTAACTCGTAATTGATCTTGGACAGCCATGGAAACCTATAGCAAATTTAGGATCCTTACAACGTTTCAGGGACATCGAAGGAAAAATAATATTATTTGCCTTATGCCGTAGATACTGAACCGCTAACCTCTCAATGGCTTTATTATAAGGAACATGTTTTTCCTCACGTTTTACTAATATCCAAATACGAGTAAGTTTTTTTTGCCATATCTTGGGGAGAGTGTTTCTCAGTAATCTGAATCTATTCGGCTGTCCTATCCAATTACCTGCCCAGATAGACTCCTGTAACATGTTATTGAAAGTGATGATATGCGAAATCATATCATCGCTTTCACTCATTCGATATTTATCCATTTCCATCAACATGTCTAATATCATCTCCCTGTCTGTGGGTGTCGTAATCACTTTTGCAATTCTTCGAATAATCGCCATGATTTTTCTGCAACAAATAAAAAAAATCAATACAATGAAACACAAAGTTACATTGACTAAAATAAACATCACAAAGATATTCATTTTCATAAACACAAAGTTTATATGATAAAACAAATTTATCGTGGTCGATTATTAAAACATTTGCACAAAGGATTAGACTTTTAACCATGACGGATCGGAATTACCGAAGCAAACCGATACAGACATGACCAACACGGGCCAAAGATTTTCACGCCGCAGCCACAAGAGTGGCCTCACGCGCCTCCACGCGCCGGCCACGGGCTCCCACTCGCCCTCACGCGCTCTCACGCGCCGGCCAGCCTCGCCAAGTTACACGCGCAGACGACATGTCGTCCGCGTGTTCGTAAGTATTATGACATGTCGGTTTGAAATTATAGGTGTAACCGACTTGTCGGTTGCGTGAACATGGACGACATGTCGTCCCTTTGAGCTCTAAGCGTACGACTTGTCGTACAAAAATCGGACGACTTGTCGTCTGATTTATAAATACCGGATGACATGTAGTACGGCTCTTCTGGGAGTGTTTTTCTGGGTAAAAACAGATTCAACTAGCCAACTTCTAGGGTCCATATCTTTCTCAATTTTAATCCAAATTAAGCAAATGATATACCAAATTGAAGATCTCATGACCTAGTTTTCAAAAATATTTGAACATGCGATTATCAATTTTCTACAGAGAGTTATTACGGCCCAAAGTTGGAAGAAAATCATTTTTTTAAAAACAAAAACCAGAAGCATTTTCAACATTTTTCATGCATGTTCATGCAATTTTTGTGTAATCCAACTAGAATACATGCATTTAAGCTCTGATACCAATGTTAGGAAACATAATCCCTAATATATTTACATGTTTGTCCTCTTAGGATCTAACCATACATGTATTACTAGTCCTAGATTTATTTACATGCTAATTGAAATAAATCTAAGTTAATCACAACACAATTGCATACCTTAAACTTGTAGAGACCTCTTAATCAAACTTAATTGATTGCTTAACTCAATAAGCAAATGGTCTTATTTATAGGAGGGAAATCAAGTCACTATTAGCTCACATGCATGGATTACTATAATCCTTGATTACTATTTAATCACATGCATTGATTACTATGTAATCACATGTATTTGGATGCATAATGACTTTCTCTAACCCTTCCAAAAATGTTACCATCATGGGTGTACCATATGTTCCCCATTTAACATTTTACTAATTGTTGTCACTTAACAACTCTTGTTGTTACTTAATTATTTGATTAACAACTCTTGTTGTTTACTTAGTAATGAAATCATTACTAATTGTTGTTATTTAACAACACCACATAATTAACTTAATAATTTCCAACATGAAATTATTACTAATTGTTGTTATTTAACAACACCAAATAATTAACTTAATAATTTCCAAATGAAATTATTACTAATTGTTGTTATTTAACAACACCAATAATTAACAACATTAATTCCAACAATGTCCAGTCTCTTTGTACAGTTACCAGCCAGCCACTTCACGAGGAAGTGAAAATCTTCTAGCAACAAATGGTACCACATCATCCATTGCAACAAGCAATTATTCACAGGACGCGTTGCTAAAAAATTAAAAAACACCTAAAAAATTTAAGGGTTGACAGAAGAAACTTTACAAGTCATTTTTAATGCTTGCAATTCAACATATTCCTTTTTAAACACACAAATAAAATTAACGGAAATTGCAAGAGACAAAAAAGTTAAAACTTTTTTTGTTTTAATTTCTGGGGCCATGTCTGGCATTTGCTTTAGAAGAAAATTTGTGAAAATATTCTCATTTTTTAAACCCAAGCAGCCTGAGTCTCTAAAACAAACAGTCTTCTTGACTGAAATGCCATGGTGTAAGAAAAATTCTCATTAGTACTTTCTTCAGGATGCTGCTACAGGCCATTTCAGTTGTCCTCATTTCTAATTTAAGGATCAAACAAGTCCTGCTCTCATGTGGAGAATGAAATGTAGAAGTTTAGTGTAACATAATAGCTTTCTTTAGTGAAACCACTGAATTATAATTGTTGGAAATTAATTGTTGTTAATTATTTGGTGTTGTTAAATAACAACAATTAGTAATAATTTCATGTTGGAAATTATTAAGTTAATTATTTGGTGTTGTTAAATAACAACAATTAGTAATGATTTCATTACTAAGTAAACAACAAGAGTTGTTAATCAAATAATTAAGTAACAACAAGAGTTGTTAAGTGACAACAATTAGTAAAATGTTAAATGGGGAACATATGGTACACCCATGATGGTAACATTTTTGGAAGGGTTAGAAAGGTCATTATGCATCCTAATAATGTGATTAATAGTAATCAATGCATGTGATTACATAGTGACTTGATTTCCCTCCTATAAATAAGACCATTTGCTTATTGAGTTAAGCAATCAATTAAGTTTGATTAAGAGGTCTCTACAAGCATAAAAGGTATGCAATGTGTTGTTGTGGTTAGTATAGATTTATTTCAATTAGCATGTAAATAAATCTAGGACTAGTAATACATGTATGGTTAGATCCTAAGAGGACAAACATGTAAATATATTAGGGATTATGTTTCCTAACATTGGTATCAGAGCTTAAATGCATGTATTCTAGTTGGATTACACAAAAATTGCATGAACAAGCATGAAAAATGTTGAAAATGCTTCTGTTTTTTGTTTTTAAAAAATGATTTTCTCCAACTTTGGGCCGTAATAACTCTCTGTAGAAAATTGATAATCGCATGTTCAAATATGTTTTGAAAACTAGGTCATGAGATCTTCAATTTGGTATATCATTTGCTTAATTTGGATTAAATTGAGAAAGATATGGACCCTAGAAGTTGGCTAGTTGAATCTGTTTTTACCCAGAAAAACACTCCCAGAAGAGCCGTACTACATGTCATCCGGTATTTATAAAATCAGACGACAAGTCGTCCGATTTTTGTACGACAAGTCGTACGTTAGAGCTCAAATGGACGACATGTCGTCCATGTATCACGCAACCGACAAGTCGTTACACCTATAATTTCCAACCGACATGTCATACAGTCACGGAACACGGACGACATGTCGTCTGCGCGTGTAACTTGGCCGAGGCTGCCGGTGCGTGAGGGTGAGTGGGAGCCCATGGCCGGCTCGTGGTGGCGCGTGGAGGCGCGTGAGCCACTCTTGTGGCGTGTGAGTGGCGCGTCCACGTGGGCCCGTGTTGGTCATGTCTGTATCGGTTTGCTTTGGTAATTCCGATCCGTCATGATTAAATGTCTAGTCCTTTTGCATGTTGTATTAATCGGCCATGATAAATTTGTTTTATCATATAAACTTTGTGTTTATGTAAATGAATATCTTTGTGATGTTTATTTTAGTTAATGTAACTTTGTGTTTCATTATATTGATTTTTCTTGTATTTGTTGCAGAAAAATCATGCCGATCAGACAAAAAACTGCAAAAAGGGTTATGACATCCGCCCACAGTGAAAATTGAAAGACATGTTGCTGGATCTGGATAAATATCGGATGAAGAAGATGATGATATGATTTCGCATATAATCACCTTTAATAACATGTTACAAGAATCTATATGGGAGGGTAATTGGATAGGACAACCGAACAGACTCAGATTGCTACGAAATACTCTCCCGAAAATATGGCAAAAAAGGCTTACTGATATTTGGAATTAGTAACTCATACAGAAGAACTACGTGTTCAATACAACATAGCCATTGAGAGGTTAGCGATTGAGTATCTTCAATCTAAGGCAAATAATACCATTTTTCCTTTGATGTCTCGGAAACGTTGCAAGGATCCGAAATTTGCTATAGGTTTTCCCATGGTTGTCCAAGATCAATTACCAGTTACAAAGAATTTGAGGATTCTTATCCAAAGACTTTTATTCGTTGGAACACTAGAACCGGAAAAGTTTTAAGTGTTAGATATTAGTTTTTCTATGATAAAACTATGTTAATGTTTATGTGTGTAATTATCTGTTACTTCATGGCATGTAAATATTGTATTTATATGTATGAATGTTTCATGTTGATTTGAATTTATGTAATTAAATCAATGATTGTCATGTACAATGGTCGCATGATTAAGATGTTCTAAGAATTTATGTAATTTTTTAGAAAATGATTTTACATGATTGATTATGTTGATAATATTTTTACATTGGGTAATTGGATGATGATTGGACACATAGTGGCCTTTTGACTCCAACCCCATTGAAGAATTTTATTAAACATAATTCGTTTCATGATAAAATAAATAAAAGTATTAACAATTGTGCATGAATGTGTGTAGAAACTTTGTGTTTTTAATATGGCTTCCGCAACAAAGAACATTATTGCTGAACTCAACAAGGGTGAGAAACTGAATGGCGATAATTATGAAATTTGGAGCATGAAAATCCAATATGTGCTAGAAGAACAAGAGGTTCTTGAAACTTTGAAAATGAGCATGGATGAACCTGAACAGGGCACTACGGCCCAACACAGGCGAGACCGAGAGGCTTATGAGGCCTGGAAGAAAAAGAATTCATTGCCCGCATTACGTTGCTGAGCAGTATGGATAATGACCTAATGAAAGAGTTCAGGAAATATGACATGGCTAAGGACATGTGGTCCACACTAGCTGAAAAGTTTGGTAGTACCTCAATAACCAAACTCAGGTCACTGACAATCAAGTTTGACACATACAAGAAACGTCCTGAGTTCACTATGTCAAAACACTTGAGGCAAATGTCAAACATGATTACTGAACTGGCAGATGCTGGACATGTTCTTACAGATGAACAGAAAGTCCAAGCGGTCATTCGTTCTCTTCCAAATAGCTGGGAGCATATGAAAATGCATTTGACCCACAATGAGAGCATCAAAACCTTTGATGATGCCAAACGTCACCTTGAATTAGAAAGCGACCGCCTTGCGGCTGCTAAGTCAAATGCTGAAGTGTATATGACAGAAACTAGCAAACCTGGGGGTTTCAAAAAAAAAAGAAAATTTCATGGTGGTGGGTTCCAGTTCGGAAAAGAACAAAATTCTTCTAAGCCAGAAAAGAAACAGAAAACCAATCAACATGGGAAAGGAAAACGTCCTACCAAAAAGAAAAACATGGCAAAGGTTAAATGTTTTAACTGTGGTAAGAAAGGTCATTTTGCTCGTGACTGCACTGAGCCTAAAAAGGTGAATACCTTTCGTGCATATTTAAATGAAATATGTGTTTCAAGTTCAATCTTTCTAACTGAATCTAATCCTTTGTGGACTGTAGACTCAGGAGCCACAGACCATGTAGCGAAGGATAGAGATGCCTTCGTGGAATTTCGGCGAATTTCACCTGGGGTGAAGTGGATATATGTTGGCAACAACTCACGGGTTGAAGTCAAAGGCATAGGAACATGCAAGTTAGTCATGCATGGTGGAAAAACTTTACTACTACATGATGTATTGTTTGCTCCACAAATTCGTCGAAATTTAGTATCTGTGTTGGTTTTGGTTAATTTAGGTTTCAATTTGAACTTCCATAAATTTGGTGTTGATTTGTACTTAGGTACAATACACTTGGTTCTGGTTATTTTCTGGATGGTTTTATTGTATTAAATGTTGAATGTTTTAATCACAATTTCGGTTTTCGTTTGTTACTTCATCTGTCAGTGATGATAGTGATGTAACTGTGTGGCATGCTAGACTTGGCCACATTGGCCAGCAAAGAATGAACAGATTAGCCAAAGAAGGCTTTCTGGGAAATATTGAGAAGGTAGAATTGTCAACCTGTGAATATTGTTTGGCAGGAAAAACTGCGAGAAAACCATTTGGAAAAGGGACTAGAGCAGAATTTCCATTACAATTAATTCATTCAGATATCTGTGGTCCAATGAATGTCAGGGCAAGGCATGGAGCATCTTATTTCATCACATTTATAGATGATTTTAATCGCTTTGGTTATGTCTATTTGATTGCTCATAAATCCGAAGCATTAGAATGTTTCAAGAAATTTATGAATTTGACAGAAAATCAATTGGACAAGAAAATTAAAGCACTACGCACTGACCGTGGTCGTGGTCGTGAGTACTTATCTGATCAGTTCAGAGAATTATGTGATGAAAAAGGAATTAGTCGTCAGTTGACTACTCCTGCTACTCCTCAACAAAATGGTGTTGCGGAAAGAAGAAATAGAACTCTTCTTGAAATGGTTAGGTCTATGATGGCACAAGCAAATTTGTCTATAACCTATTGGGGTGATGCATTATTAACTGCCACATATGTACTTAACCGAGTGCCATCTAAATCTGTGTCCACCACACCATATGAGTTATGGACAGGTCGTAAACCAGATATTCACTTTCTAAAACTTGGGGTTGTGCGGCTTATGTTCATGTGCGTTCTCACGAACATGGAAAGTTAGGCCCAAGAGGAAAAAAGAGTATCTTCATAAGATATTCTGAACAATCAAAAGGATATGTTTGCATAGGTGAACATGAAAGTGGAGGCGTGACAGAATTTGAATCACGAGATATCACATTTTTAGAAAATGATTTTCCTAAGCAGGGAGAGATAGGTCAAGATTTATCTCTATATGAAACTCAGATCACATGGATCACATGATTGGTGAACACTCGGGTTTACCTAATTCAAGTGGGAGTGATGAGAGAAATTTGAGAAAACATGATGAATCTGTTTCACATGAATCTCAAAATGATGAATTAGTTTCACACGAGTCTCATTTACGTGATCCGAGTGGGAGTGATGTACATAATCCAAGTGGGAGCAATGTGCACGATCCAAATGGGAATAATATCGAAAGTGAGGAATCAGTTCCACCACTAGAATCCCAATTGCGACGTAGTAATCGTATAGGCATTCCTCGACGTCGTTTCGATATCGAAGGAGAAACCTTTATGATTCTACCTCAAGATGATGAAGAACCTAGAAACATAAGAGAGGCTCTTCAGTGTCCTGCTAAGGAAAAATGGATGAAAGCAATGGAAGAAGAGATGGAGTCAATGAGGTCCAACCAAGTTTGGGAATTGGTTGATCTACCCAAAGGACGCAAAGTTGTTAAGAACAAATGGGTTCTTAAAATAAAGCGTAATGCCGATGGCAATATCGAAAGATATAAAACAAGACTTGTGGAAAAATGGTATACGCAACAGGAAGGAATTGACTACGCAACATGATCATTGTGTGTACACCAAGAGAGATAAAGATAAGTTCATTATCTTATTCTTGTACGTGGATGATATACTTATAGCCGGAAAATGATAAGGAGTTTGTAAAACACATTAAAGAATGGTTATCATCTAACTTCGAGATGAAAGATATGGGTGAAGCTGCATATATTCTTGGGGTTAAGATCTCAAGAAATCGTTCAAAGAATTTATTATCTCTTTCACATGAGTCATATATAAAGAAAATTCTTGAACGCTTCCAAATGCAGGCTTGCAAACCCATTAATACTCCTATCACGAAAACTGAAGCTTTGAGTCGTAGATTGGTCCTGAAACTCCACAGGAAAAGGAACAAATGAAGAAAGTTCCTTATGCAAATGCAGTTGGAAGTTTAATG
Organism: Zanthoxylum bungeanum; assembly: GCA_019454045.1. Classification (NCBI taxonomy): domain Eukaryota; kingdom Viridiplantae; phylum Streptophyta; class Magnoliopsida; order Sapindales; family Rutaceae; genus Zanthoxylum; species Zanthoxylum bungeanum. The sequence goes on from SKCR01015834.1 coordinate 47,802, forward strand.
TACGCAATGTTGTGTACAAGACTTGATATCTGTTTCGCTGTTGGAATGGTAAGTATATACCAATCCAATCCAGGACTAGCACATTGGAAAGCAGTTAAAAGAATATTTAGGTATCTGAGAAGGACAGCTGATTACTCATTGTGTTATCAAGGAAATGATCTGCAATTGAGAGGCTATACTGATGCTGACTGGGGAGGAGATTTAGATGAAAGAAAATCTACCTCCGGTTTTGTTTTCTTGCTAAACAATGGTGCCATTTCATGGAGCAGTAAGCAGTAAGAAACAATTTGTATAGCCTTATCCACAATGGAGGCTGAATTTGTGGCCTTTTCATCAGCAGTACAAGAGGCTGTGTGTGGTTGAAAAGGTCTTGGATCATTTGGTATGTCAAATGAAGCTTCTGGTCCAGTATTAGTTAACTGTGATAGTGAAGCAGCGATAGCCTACACAAAAGACCCAAAATTCCATTGTAAAACGAAACATATAGATACCAAATATAACTTTGTGAAAGACATAGTTGCACGAGAAGAAGGTAAACATGAAGTAAATTTCTACGCAAGAAATGGTAGCAGATCCATTGACCAAGCTTGTTCCTAGAGATGTCTTTGTTAGACATGTAAAAACTCAGGGATTGCGTAGATGTTAATGTGCTTACATATTATGATATGTATTTTTCCCAAATAATGTTTACTAATGTTAATACTCATTGATGTTTGTATTCAATGCTTACATGTTATTATATTGATACATGTTTAAACAAATATACTATTAGTTAGTATGAGAAGTATGTCGGACAAGAGAATGATTGGCCCTCTCACACGGGCAATCGCCTCCATTACTTTGTGTTAATGGGAGATGAGACAAATTTTTAAGCTAATTATCTGAAGTGATAATTTAGAGAGCTCAAGCTTGAAAATTAAATAATGTCGTTATGATGTCACTTTCTCTGTGATATGACCTAAGGTAAATAAGTTCGTTTCACCTTACTTGTCTTAATGTCAGTTATGAGTTAGACATTGTGTTTGTCTGAACTATAATCTGTACGGTATTTTATGAGACATGCGCTCCATGGGAAAGAGAGAGAATACCGTAGCACATGTTTTCATACCATGTGTACATTTGTGACTATTGAGGGTAATACAAGTAAAGATCTCAGTCTTGATATTGTGTGAGACCCTTGAGATTATTTCAATCTCACATTGTACCCTTTAGACTCTTGTCTGCTTCTTAAAACTTAGATTTGATGATTGCTATCTTGGAATGTTGCTGAAAGATCATGAGAGATTCGATCTGAAAGAACATCTCTGGAAAAGCGAATTGAATCAAAGTTGAGAGATTCGAGAAAGGAGAAAGATCATTATATAAGTAATATCACATTAGCTTGTATTCACTGGTCGACCAATTATGTATTCTATGTGATCAAACATGATTGTGAATACAAAATAAATATTACATTCGAAAAGAGATCGAGAGAGATTTAATGTGATAAATGATCGAGGATACTGCATACATAATCCACTATGGTTCTATCCATTTTTCGAGCGGCTATATATTCCTAACAGATGTATAGTAAGTGAGCTCTCGAAGTATGCTGGTCGCACGGCACAATTGCAAAGTATGAATTATTCTTGTAGAGATAATAAAAATTGTTGATCCCATCATGTGTGTGGGAGATGTTGGAAATTAATTGTTGTTAATATTTGTGTTGTTAAATAACAACAATTAGTAATAATTTCATGTTGGAAATTATTAAGTTAATTATTTGTGTTGTTAAATAACAACAATTAGTAATGATTTCATTACTAAGTAAACAACAAGAGTTGTTAATCAAATAATTAAGTAACAACAAAGTAAACAACAATGAGTTAAGTGAACAACAATAATGAAACAGTAAACAATGTTTAAAATGAAATTAAATGGGAACATATGGTACACCCATGATGGTAACATTTTTGGAAAGGTTAGAAAAGGTCATTATGCATCCTAATAATGTGATTAATAGTAATCAATGCATGTGATTACATAGTGACTTGATTTTCTCTTATAAATAAGACCATTTGCTTATTGAGTTAAGCAATCAATTAAGTTTGATTAAGAGATCTCTACAAGCATAAAATGTATGCAATTGTGTTGTGGTTAGTATAGATTTATTTCAATTAACTGTAATAAATCTAGGACTAGTAAACATGTATGGTTAGATCCTAAGAGGACAAACATGTAAATATATTATGGATTATGTTTCCTAACAATAATAAAATGGATTACACAGAATTAACAGATGTTAGAAAGGAAACGGCACTCAAAAGAAACTGACTAATATTATGGTGCAATTAACCCCTACTTGATTGACCCATCATCAACTAAAACAAAGACCTACCACCGTTTTTTTTTACACTTACAGTACTGTATGAATCTTGTCTCACCTGTTCAATTCGTATTAACCTCAAAATCCTTCCCCTCTTAAGATATAGAACGCCTCCTGTGTCTTGATGATGAACCCAATGGCTTAATATCTCCAGGAGCCAATGAACCGGGACTTTTAGAACTCCCAGATGTCTCGGAGCTTCTGTTCTCGCCATGCCCTTTACCAGCTACCCACAACTTATCAAATATTCTCCTTGACCGAGATGGCAACAACTGCAGTCCACTTTTGCTATTTTTGCTGTTCTTCTTAATTAATTTCACGCTGTTGGGGAATTCTCCATCCTTAATCCTCATTCGACTCATCTGTTTTTTAAGGGATTTGCCCTCATCCTCTCCCGCTGTCTTCTCCCATTCTTCATCAGTGTTCATTGCAGAATGTGAAGCAATGCCAAGATTGTTACTAAGGGAATGAACCCCGGCAGCTGCTCTAACTTGCTCAAAAAAGAGGACTTGCACCACAACTCGGAGTGGAAGCCGCTCGTTCTGTGCAGCATGCATAGACGCATTCATTGTCAGTTTTCTGACATCCATCAGGCCACATATCTTCTTTCTTTCAGCTTTTGTCAAGTCCAGATGCTCCTGAAGACACAGTAGCCCATCAGTACATCATTCAAGAAATGTCTTCACTTAAGAGATGGATCAGTAACTATTCTTCCAGTTCTCATTCACAAGAGAGGAACAAATATAAGAATGACACTACATGACTTGATCATTACACATTTCTTTTTTAGTTAATTATAGATAAGTAAAAGTTTATATGTCTTTTGGGTCCTATTTCCTAATTTAAAGATCAATGGTATACCGAGGTCTACGAACATCTCAGAATGCAATTTTCCTGTTGAATCAAGTCTGCAAAAGTTTAACACATTTTAGATGAAAAAAATTGTACACAACTCTACCTTCAAGTAGCTGTCAATGGCTTTATATAGTCCATCGTGAATTGGTCTTGCAGACTCCGGAATTGACTCTGCCAAATCAATGAAACTAGCAAGAGTAATATTTGGGTCATGAGCAATTTCCGCTAGATATCCATCGATTAATTTACCAACAGCCAACAAAGATCCACGCCCTAAAACAAAATCATCAGGTCCCTTCTCATTCCTCTCAACATCACCAAAAGCCCGACTAGACTTTTCATGCATCATATACTTTTTCACAATGCATTGCACCAACACAACATCATAACACGTGGTCTGAGAAGAACGTGCTGGGATCAATAAATCTTTAACTGAAGCCTCATGCAATCTCAGACTGATCCTCTTCACAAGATCTTCCCTTACTAAATCATCCACACCAACCAAAATGGAAACTTTCAACAGTTTCAGAAGAAAACTACACGAACAACCAACACCTTTATCTGCGGGCAATAAGCAAACAATTGTTTCTACCAGACACTTATTCCTCCGGGTTTGAAGATCAGAAACCAAAGCACCAATAGAATCTGGCAACCATCTAACTGCATAGGTTCTCACTGCCTCCCCAATCACTGAACCATCCATTCTTCCCTTTAACTTCACAGCAATCATAACTCGCTTGTACAGATCAATATCCAGCTCACAGATGTCCTCAACCCACCAATCCTTTGGAACAGATTCAGTTTTTTCCCCAAACTCCTCGACTATTCTATCAGACGCTGATAACTTCCTGTTATGTGTGTAGGACCACGTTACGTGTGCAGGCTCCACAGAGGTTTTCGATGCAATGGAATCTATAGACCTCCCAATGATCTTTAGATCTTCAGACCATGGAAGAAGAGATTTGGTGGTTTGGAGAACGATAATGGAATCTTTCCAGCTGCGAAAGATACTGGAATTGAGAAAAACTCAAGTTTAAAAATTAAGTTTTTCTGATCTACATCCTCAGTCATCTCAAGATACTCGGCTGCGCAACGAGCAGCCACAACATTGTAAGCACTAAATGTAACCGTCATTCCATAGCAGAATTTTGCACAAATTTCAAAGGCTTTTGGGCCACCAGGAAAATCAACTACATTAAATTCATCAGAATTTTCCTCACTAGCTTTAAGCACTAGTTTCTGCAACCGATTGCTCTTAGATAAGAGTGGAAACTGCAGATATATATAAAAGAAACAACTTTAAAAACATGGCCTGCCAAAGCCGTGGACGGTAATTAAAAGGAAAATGTGCATCAAACATCTTTGAAATATGGAAGTACTTTTTGATAAATGTTTTGAAAGTGAAAACATGCCTAGTTTAGCAACTAGACTGAGTTGATGCAAACTCAATCCACTTGAAGAAAAAAGTAAATAGCAAGAAGACCATACCTTGTGCAGATAGAACTTCACTTCACCAACATTTATGATGACATCCGTAGCCAGTTCAGATGTCACATACCTGCAGGAGCAATTAAATTATGCTAAGCATACTGTCAAAAGAGAAATCTGAGAGGTCCAAAAACATCATCTCATCTAAAGTTAGATGCCAAACACCTAAAGAAAACTACAATTCCCACTTTGTCACTATGGTTGGAAACATGAAAAACTTCAAAGAAAGCAGCTATATGTTTATCATCTTACGGTAAAAATCTGTTTTACATCTTACAACTAAAAATCTAAGTGCACTCCAGTACAAATTCAACAGAATTTATCTTTTTAAAAGCCAGGAAAAAACAAGATATGTAACTTGCGGCATTTCAGCAAAACATGTCAATAACAAAAAATCAGCACACTTCAAATGTTGGTAGTTCAGTCTAGCCCCTCCAGGTCAGTTATTCCGTAGACAAACTTATCCTAATCAGTTTATTAACATCATAATTTTTACAAAAAGTAAAGTTGAGTTTCCATGCCATGAGTAAAGCTATGGTTCTAGCCCTTTCTGGACGACAAAATAGTACAGAGTCAGAGACCAAGTTAAACAGACCACACTCCACAGTGTCATAAATTGAAGCAAATATCAGTAATCTTCTCATTTGGCATTCTACACCACACAAATTTGTTTTATCATATTGGAATAAAGATGTGCTTAAAAACTTGTCATTACGAACAAAGATCTCTCAGTTGAATTTACCGACATTAATTGCACTACACAATACAAAATGTGAAATCCGATATGCTCCTCTAAATCGACAAGTCCACCATCAAACATTCAAACTAACAATACATTACATGCAGTTCAAAAGTAAGAGGTTAGTTCATTCCAATAGCAAACATTTCATTTGACTACTCAAACAGCTAACCTAATCATAAATAAATTCCACCCAGCCCACTCACCCACATGCCAAGTTTTTCACTAAATCATAAAAAGAACAAAAAAAAAAAGGAGGAACTCATAGTGATCATTAAATTCCTCCAATCCCTTTATGCCATTACCGCATTTTTGGACCACTAACTCTTCAAAAATAGAACAGTTCAACAGCTGGACCGCCCTCTAGGATACCTTCCCTTTTTTACTCACCCATCATAACACGAACTATAGTCATAAGTCATAACAACAACAATCATTCATCAAAATGCCCACGTGGTTAATTTGTAACCTAACAACAGAATATGAATGAGATCAATATTTTATTTCCTAATTATGATTTCTCTTCAAACTAGTAAGGTTAATGTTCCTTTTTCTTATCAAAGAACAATACAGGATCACATAAATTTTCCAAAATATAACAAAAATATAATAGAGAAACAAGAAACAGAAGCACGAGTTCATCTAGAACACATACGAAGTTAATATTTTTAAACAAAAATGGAAACTTTCTTACCTGATGCATTTGCCATCAGCTTGAAAAGCATCAGGCTTTGAACCCAGCTTCATGAACTTCATTTTGAACACCAAAACAAGCCTTCAAATAAACAAGAAAAAAAAACAAAAAAAACAAAACCCAAACAGCAAATAGCCTTCAGAAAAGTTAACAAACAAGGCCACCCATCAACAGAAAAAACCTCCTCTTTCTTGTCTTGTTTGCAAATTCTGAGACAAAAACCCAGACCAAAAATGGCTTCTTCTTGCTTCTTATCTCTTAAAACATGCTACTATAATTACAATGGACAACAACACAACACCTCTGGGCTCGCTCTCTGCCTTGTAACTCCCGTTCTGTCTTTGGTGTGTTCCCATCAAAATTGAGTCTTCTCCATTAATAAAATATCATATTTAATTAAATAGTTCCACTTAATTCGCTATGATGCTAGAGAAGCAAAGTCTGTAAAGAGAAGACTCGGAGAGACAACTATGTCAGCACCATTTTTTGAAATTTGCGTCAGGGAAGAGAGAGAGATCTTTTTGCAGATCAAAGTGAGTTAAAAAGCAAGTCGGTCCATACAGAAAATATAATTATTTGTCAAATTTTAAGAATATAATTATTTCTCACATTTAAATATTATATAATATTTTTGGTAATTTTCTATACATAAATAAAATAATAAATAAAATTGTATATTATATAATATTTTCAACTCAATACATAATATTCTTGTAGGAAATGTATGAGCTTAAATTGGGTTTTAATTGGTTTATGAAATTGGATTTTAATTGGATTGTGAAATTGGATTTTAATTTGGGTTATGAAATTGGGTTTAAATTTGGCTTTAATTTTGGTTATGAAATTGGGTTTTAAAATTGGTTATGAAATTATGTTTAAATTGGGTTTTAATTTGTTTCCGAAATTGGTTCTAAATTCAATTCCAAAAATAGGTTCCGGTTCCGAAATTCTGTGTAGAGTGGAGGGCGGAGTAAAATGAAATGTCACTGGAATTTACCCTAAAAATTTTATTTCCTTAACTTTTAGAACCACAATCAATTCTATTAAATAAGATATCATATACGTTCGGATTTGGTTTTAGAGTAACTTATTTAAAACCTAATATATTAATACTAGGAAAAAAAATCAATATTTTATTTACACTTACATTGTTTTGATATTTTATTCTATGTATTTATTGTTAGAAGTGTTGAATATATATATAAATGAGATATTTTGATCGCTCGAAATGAATAATACAATATTTTTGATGATAGTATTTGTGAATTTAAGTTGGGCAATGTTATAATAATTTTAATTAAAATTGTGTACAACGTTTATTTCAAGTGGTAAAGTGGAAGGATAATATTTGTTAGAAACATATTAAAGCCAATATTCGTAAAATATTTTAAAGGTTTTCAATAATTTTGTATTTTAGTTGTTGGTCTTTAAATTATGAATGTTAGATGTGTAACATGAAACAATGTTGATAAATATGTTTTGTGTTTATTCTAGTATGTGTGGGTTCTGTAAAAAATTTGCTCCAGAATATGAACTTTGACCCAAACTTTAAGAAAGCAAGTATGTCTTAATCGGTAATGATAATACTTTAAATAAAAATTTTGGTTCCAAAATCTATTATAATTTTGGATTCCATGAGTATGATCTGGTTCCTTAAAATGTAAAACTAAAATCGAAACCTAATTTCTTATTTCACATTTTCAAAACCAAAATCTAACCTAAAATAATCGATTTCGATTCCTGAACCTAATTTTCGAGTCGAATACAAGTGTTTACGTTGCACACTCCTAAAGTGAATACAGGTTGGCTTGGCACCAGACAGACTTTTTAAGCCGTTCCTTTTCTTGTATAGTTTTATGCAGTTAAAGCACGTCACCTTTTCTTTTTCCTTATTTGCCCATTTTGCCCTTTTTTTTCTTGTGTATTCACCGTAATTGTGACAAAAAGAGTATATTTTGATATTTTCAAATTAGCCAATTAAAATTAAGCTGACTGCGAATATCTTGTTAAAATTTAGATAAATTTTACAGCCAAGACAGTGATACTTAATATGATGTAACCAATCTAAAAAATAATTAAAAATTTGTGTCAATTTACGAAAATAGTACTGAAAATGAGAATTTTAGATATAAATGTACATAAATAATTTAAGGTACTAAACAGAATATTGATTTATAGTCGGTCACGTGATGTATGTGTCAATCACCTGTATAGAGAGATTTCAATATGATATTTTTGGATCACGTTGGTTCAACTGGTCAAATTAAAAAACAGTCGTGAGTTCGGTTCACTCAACTCTTAAAAATTAGTCAAAATCAATAAAAATCATTTAAAATCAACGAATCGGTTCGGACTGATTCAATTTTTTTAATTTTTAAAATAAAAAAATTTAATTTAATATTTTTTTATAATTTTTAATTAAATAAAATTATTTATGACGTCATTCGGTTCTATCATTTTTTCAGAATAGTTCAACCGATCGAACTAGTGACTTATTAAACCTTTTAAATCACCGAATCGATTATTAGTACGGTTACGAAAACACTAGTCTATATTTGTTAGGAGGAAAATGATAATAGAAAGGTACAAAGAATGCTTGAAGCTCAAGTATGTATGTAAGTTTTGTGATATTATTGTACCATTTGATATAACATTTAATGAGTTTATAAGATAGTTTAAATTATCAATACAATACATAAAAATTAATTTATATTATCAATCAATACTCTCTATCAAATAATCATGTAATTATGAATCTTTTGGGTGGCAATGTTCCCTGACATGTTCTACGTCTTTAAACCCCAATAATACAAATTACATTTGATTGAACATGTGGGATCTGACTCATGTAATTATGTAAATCCCGAAAGAATTGATCTATTCTTTTGTAATTATGTAAATCCCAATATGACTTATGTTATCATATTCTTTAGAAAAAAATAACTAACAAATTAATCTATCATATTCTTAATCAAATACGTCTCTCAATGCGCCACGTAGGCGACTCAATTTTAAAATAAAATAAAATAATTTTAATTAAATATTAAATTAAGTTATCATATTCTTAAAAAAAACTAACAAGTTGATCTATTTTATTCTTAATAAAAATACGTATATAAATTTATATAATTTAGAAGAAAGAGATAGTAGTGGAAAAAATGAGAAGAAAAATAGGGAGAGTTTGTATTTTGATTCAAAAGCGGCATGAATTCATTTTTTTTTTAATTTTAATTTTAATTTTAATTTCTTTAATTTATTTTTTATAGTTTAGTATTTTCAATCTCCGTGTGGGAACCCGAAGTTTAGTTCTTGTCTCTAAGAGGCCAATTTAACTTTAATTACTTGACCAACTATGCAAACTCTATGTTAATAAATACTCAAATTTCATGAAAACTAAAAAAGTGTGTACGTATGCAACCTCTATGCTACTTATTACTGACGATGGACTTAGAAATTTATGATTACGAAGTAGTAGAAAGAGATAGCCATGGAAAAAAAGAGTCTGTAAAATTTATGTTGAGTAGGTTATCCTTTGGGGATAAAATATAAACATTATAACAATCTTGATGTGTTGTTTAAATATCATTCTAATATAATTTTATGATTAATAAAAAAAGTTAAGTAAAAATTATACCTCATTGTTTATTTACATATTCAGATCTTGCCAATATTTAGATCCATGTGAATTCTCAGATATGTTATTATTTGAGAATTTACCCCTCAATTATGTTCGAATTATCAAATTATTTGAAATAATTTATTATTTAAATTGAGAATGAAATTAGTAATTCAATTCTTATTAAATGTAATTTTGAGATTACATTAAGATTTTTATTATCATATAAAATTATAGTCAAATATGAGCTAAATCCGCACAAAATGCGAGCCCACACTAGTTAATAGGAGATTAACAAAATTGGACTAGTGGCAATTTTTAATCAAATTTGGACAACCATATTTTTTTCTTATAAAAAATGAACATATTCATAATTTTAGAAAAAAATTACCATTTTTCTATCTCTCAAACTTTTAAAATAAATAATAATTTTTTGTATTAAGGGCAAAATGCTAATTTGTCAAAATTACCATAATCATGTCACTGTAGTTGTGGACTATTCAGGTTTTACAAATAAACTGGTTGTCCGGTTATGTTTGGTGTTGTAGTTGAAAAAATATGATGAAGAAATATTATGTAATTTTATTTTATATTAAAAATAATAATAATTGTGGTGTGTTTTTCTAATATTTTGATGGTAGGAAAAAATTAAAAATTTTAACTTTTGCAAAACTCAATTTTTAAAATAAATCATGATTAGTAATCATAATTTTTTTAATCATTAACTAAACACTCAAAAATTATATTTTGATCAAAATATAATTTTATCACCTAACCACATATCAAACCACAATACCAAAAAAAGCCGTAATCAGTCTAATCAATTGACTTGATTAATAACTTTGAAACAATGCCCCATTGCCCCTTTTAACCACCAAGTTCATCATCCTTTACATCTGGCTCATTATTGTCCCATATTCAACTACTTATTTATTGTACCTTTTAACCCCCAAAACCTGTAAATGTATTAGGATCAAATTAGTGTATGTTTCTTTCTTTTGAATGAGTATTTTTTTCTCATTAATCATTTAAAAAACCCCAAATGGAATCTTAAACATCATTACTCACCAACATATATAACTTTATCAACATCATATATTAAACATTTGGTACATAATAAGCTCATTGTTTTTTGTAGCCATGCTATATGGGTGCTTTATAGTGGAAGCCACATCTTTATCAAATGACTTTGAAGTGTGTTTGTGGAAAAATTATATTATATTTCGGGTGTATATATCATCTCTCTCAGGGTTTTACAATTGTGTGAGACTCAACTGCTGTGAGAGAGATGACATATACACCCGAAACATGATATACTATCTCGTGTTTGTGAGCTTTAAAAATTATTGAAGGCGTGAGGCATGAGCCATTAAAAAAAAAATTGATGATGGGAGTGTTGAGGGTCCCCAAATTTTCATAATGGTGGCCAATGTGGGGGACCATGTAGTCCCCCACATTATGCACAACCTCTCACATTTTAGTGATTGGTGTTGTTTAGGGTTACTACACCACCTATAGATTCTCTCTTCTCCAGGTTTTATGCTCTTAAAGCTGAACATGATTGTGCTAATTAACCACTTAATTACCATCTTGCCACCAAATTTCTTTCCCTCGTGAAGAATGATGATTATTTATGCAAAGAATATACCGGTAACGTCTCGAAGGAGCGTGGTTTGATGGTGTATGACGTCTCACGATAACGTCTCACGATCTTATCTTGAGGTACTGGGTTTGAATCCAAGGAATATGTTTTTTGTAAGAGCCTATAATAGTCGAAGATTTTACCTGTTCCGCTTAAGCCCAAAGAATGATTTGACGTTTTTTATATATATACCAGTAGCACTTCCATCATATGATCAATTTTGGGTATCACTTGTTATCATTAATCATATAACTTTTTGGTTCATCCCTGACTATTGAAACTATAAAAACTTTCATACAGTATCTTTTAAATCTTAAAATTTTTTATGATTCGTAGTCGATTTTTAGGTTTAATAGTTGAGTGGTAAACTACTTTTATATATATATATATATATATAATATATATATATATATGTGTGTGTGTGTACACACATAAAGAATAGAGTTAATTTGAATCATTTCATGTATATTAGCGAGTATGAAAGAAATTTTTTTTTATAAATTATAGTCAATTTTTAAGGTTTAATAGTTGAGTGGTAAACTACTTCTCTCTTTATACATAAAGAAGAGAGTTTGAATCTTTCCATATATATTAACGAGTATGGAAGAATATTCTCTTATCTACAATTAGAAGTCAAAGTCAATTTTCTACTCAACAATTTGTGTTATGGAACTATTTGTAATTTGACACCTAGGGATAAATGACAAATAAAAGGAAAATTTGGGATGAAAAATAAAAAGGGTTTCATTTTTGGCAAGTTGATGAGGTTTGTCTCAACAGGTGTGGTTTTGTGGTAAAATATTTAGGAGATGTGGTTTAGGATCTGATCTTGAGATCTTGGATTCAAATCTAAGGATTGTGTTTTCTATAAGAGTCTAGGACAGTCAGAGGTTTTACCTGCTCCGTTTAAGCCCAGAAGATGTGGTTTAACGGTGAGGTTTCCAACGATTCAAAAAAAAAAAAAAAAAACTTATTTGTCAGGTTCCGAGTTCGAGTGTAGGGGGTGCAATTTTTGTAAGAGCCCTAGATAACCAAAGATTTTACCTGCTCCGCTTAAAACGGATTGGATGATTTGACAGCGAGATTTCCAATATTTCAAAAAAAATGAAGGTTGAGCAAGTTTTTATTTTTTGCTTAACCGGAGAGCCATGGAAGCATGGCATTGGCTTTGGTGCACATTCTCTTATTGGATAGAACCACGAAGGTCCAAACAAAATGAAAACCAAACCGCATCCATGTCAAGTCTCCATCTTGAAAGCAACAAAGCAACAAGCTCTGCTGATCCTTTCAGCTCATGCATGCAGCACAAAGTTTCTTTTGGTTATAATGACACTAATGAACAGAGAAAAAATGTGACTTGCTTTATATCTTTCAAGGCATCATAAACTAAACTTTATTCTATTTTTGGACTTTGATGCTTCTTAGCAAATAGCATACATATGTACTACTACATGCTTGATGCTTCTATATATCCATATTCTTCCAAAATAGAATGATATATTTGTAAAGCAATAAATTGTTTTGACATTTTTATACTCGGTCTAGTGCTAATTCAAAAAAACTGGGTTTTATGGGCTTATAAATCTTTTCACAATTTCATCCTCGCCAGAAGAAACCCATTTCAATTTTGTCAAGGGTAACATGTACTACAACCTTCTTGCACATGAGATGATTTTTTTTTTTTGAATCATTAGAAATTCCGTCGTCAAATCACTCCTTCCAAATTTAAGCGGAGCAAGTAAATGTTGATATTTTCGGCTACTTGAAATTCGTCATTGTAACACCCCGGTAACCCGACGACTACTAAGTTAGGAATAGTATAATACATGTTATATGATCATATGGAAGTGTGTATTAGGCTCATGAAATTACTTTAAGCTTATTCGACAAATTCCTTGTAGTACCGATACGGAATTCATTCTAAGACATAATATGTATAATATTTAGTATTCGGACCGTAACTTTCTCATACGATATCCGATTTCTATGAATTTTATATCGTCGGAAAGCTAAGACGAAGATCTACAACTTTCATGTTGGACATTCCTTCAAATTCGGAACAGAAACAAATCGAAAATGTAACTCAAATTTGGATGAACAATATCTATGGACTAAACTGGAAAATTCTTAAAGTTTTAAACATTTTTCATCATTTAATCTTTTGCATTCTGCCCCTAGTATAAAAGAGGACTTTATTGCACTCAACCCTCATTTTGTGAAGAAGTAGAAACGTGAGAGATGGGGATAAGTACAAAACTTCCATTCATTTCTTCAACCAAATTCAAGGTAAATTAGATGCTTAATCACACATGCAAGTTAGGGAATGAGAAAAGAGAGGTTTGGAGACTCTACTAGTGAAGAAATAATTGATATTAAGGTGAGTAGGGCTTAACTCAAATCTTTGATATAATGAGTTTTGATGATTGGGGTGTGTTGATTGGGTGTGCTTGATGTTGTTTACACATTCGTTTGGTTCAATCAGTAGGTAACATCAACGCTCGAGTACAGCTACACACCATGGCCTCATCCCAAGCGACACAAGCGTCAAGTACTCTCCAAGCCAATGACTTCTTGACTTAGAGAGTATGGGACAAACTGTACGGGTCAAATTTGGTCTAAGGGTAATTTCGACCTTTTGTCTCAGGCCCACTACTAAATGCACCACCGAAAACCTCTAACCGAACCCGAAGACATTGTGCAGGCCCAGGCTCGGAGAAACACCATACCCAAAGACCGATACCCGAACCCAATTAATGCCAACCCATGATGAAACGTACAAACCCATAACTGCATCTTCATGACAGTCCATAACTGCCTCTCCATGACTATCCATAACTGCCTCTCCATGATTCGACCGTTACAAGCATCTAAAGCGTATGACAATTAAGGCATACATGAGTCCCACCTGGAATGGCCTATAAGAGGAACCAAAATCCTGAAGAGAATGGGGGGCCAAGCTCTCATACTCACAGCCTGAGAATACTCTCTACATAGCCCTCAGCACCTCTCACCTACCGCCCTCACGGCATAACACGGGAATCAAGGTAATATCTGCCCTTGTTCACCATCCTACGGTGTTTATAGCTCATCTCCTCTACTGACTAGAGCGTCGGAGTGCCCCCGGCACCCACCATACCGATGGGCAGAACTCCCGCTCACTCTACCTCTATTTTGCAGGATCGCTAGTGCCTCTCTCAACGAAATCTCGATTGTGGACCTCTGGGCTATAGTGAATATGATTTGGGTTGGTCTTTGAAGTCATTCATAGAGTGGCTTCTTCATATGGCCCAACTCGTGTATGTCTTGAATGATGGATATTTTCGACGACCTGCTTGGCTCTGTAATTTATGCTCGGTGCTCCAAGAGATATGAGACTATTGTGTTTGGCGTGTAGTCTATGCATGGCTCTTGTACGAGTGGGCCAGAGAGTGATTTCTTGTGGCTTGGGCATTGTGCCAAGCTGGTTTTTTCATGTGGGTGGGCTGGCAGCAAAACTGTCGTATGGTAGGGTGCTTCACGTGGGTTACTTTGAATTTTGAATTTCAGGAGACACTTTCACGTGTTTTTATTTTCCTTGGCGAGTGAGCCATCAAATCATGTGCTTGGTCATTTGGTTTGCGTGTGGGAGATGGGCAAGGTCAATGGGCCTACTCTTTCAAGCTTGTTTTGCACTTTTGAGCGTGGCAAACATGTGTCCATTTTGGGCTTCGAATTTCCTATGGTTTATAGGCATGCATGTCTGTCGTCGGCTCCTTTGAGCGAGATCTGATGCGCAAATGGGCTAGGGCTGGATCTTTAATCAGCGGGCCTGGTTTTGCGCGAGTGGCCAGCGGGGTCTGGCATGGGTTTTGCGTCTTCCATGCATGCTAGCATTTTTCCAAGCAACTTGAGCGTGGGAAGCGTTGTGCCTTGTTGGGCTTTGGCAATCATTTTGCTTATTTGGCAAGTGGGTTATATGATGGTTTGTGTGTGGGAGATGGGCATGAGATAAATTTGCTGAGAAATATTAACAATAGGCCATTATTCTTCAGGTGGCTTCCCTTTTGAGCGTTTGGGCTTTATTTTCATAATTGAGCTTGCCAGTCCATTTTATAATTTGTGGCCTGCGTGCCATATCTATTACCATTTGGATTTAATTTATTTCATCTGGACTTTGTCCTTTGTAGGCTTATGCCATGGTCTGGGGGATGCCCATTGGACACTACACGTATATTTATCAGAGGACTCATTCAACAGGATGTAAGTTGGCATCAAGGAGTAGTGCCATTAAACGCAACACACATAAAGGTTTTTCAATTGCCCCGCTCGACATAAATGAGATGATAAAATATATTGTCTATTCAATTCCCATACAACAAGGTGGATGGCCATCGACCCGCGGTACATAAAGAAAATTACCATCTCTTCCTCAGACGACATGAAAGGTTAGTCATCTTTTCCATACTACGTTGATTTAATATTACCAATTCTAGACTACATAGGGAATCTTTTTTCATGCCTAGAATGAAAGATCATTATAACCTACACCAGGTTCAATCGAACAACCTCCATCTAGTAGGTAGAGTGAAAATTATTTTGGGCCTTCATGAGGTCTATTTGACCTTAGACCCTCACTGACCTTTGTTAAGTCTTATAGAGTAAGGATGGTAGTATGAGGAATAAAGACCCTCATTGATATTTAGCAGGTATTGTAGTGTGAGGAGTGAAACCCTCTTTGACCTTTCTTCAGGTCTAGTATAATGAGTGATGACCTTCTTGGACCATCATCAGGTCCATTTGATAGCCCATTCGACAGTAGTCTCATGGACCATCATCAGGTCTTGTAGTATGAGAAAGAAAGACCCCCATAGACCTTCATCAGGTCTAGTAGAGTAAAGACCCTCATTGACCAATGTTTAGATCCTGTAGGATGAGGAATGAAGACCCTCATGAATCTTCATCATTACTAGAGTGTGTAGACTCTTCCATGTACCTTCATCAGGTATAATGAAGTGTTTCCGTGTACTTTCTTCAGAAGCATATGTAGTGTAGAGTTTCTTGGACCTTCATTGTGAGTAGTAGAATGAAAACTTGCTTAGACCTCATCACATCTGGTAACCTGTAGTATGGAGATGTAGAGTCAACATATGACCTTCATCTAGACTAGGAAAATTTGAACACTCTCATGGTCCTTGACCAGTAGTATGGAGATTGTCCTGGTCTCATCAAGTCAAGTTTGACAATGGACATCCCCCATAGACTCATGTCGAGTCAAATAAAGACATGGACTTCCTACAGTCTAGACGACACATGTCGCATGAAATAACTCTTGAACCTCCATCCGGTTCAGTCGACCGGGGACATTCCCACATGGACTCATATTGAGTCAAGTTTGACAGGGGACATCCCCATAGACTCATGTCGAGTCAAATGAAGACATGGACTTCCTACAGTCCATACGACACATGTCGCATGAAATAACTCTTGAACCTCCATCTGGTTCAGTCGACCGGGGACATTCCCCCATGGACTCATATTGAGTCAAGTTTGACAGGGGACATCCCCATAGACTCATGTCGAGTCAAATGAAGACATGGACTTCCTACAGTCCATACGACACATGTCGCATGAAATAACTCTTGAACCTCCATCTGGTTCAGTCGATCGGGGACATTCCCCCATGGACTCATATTGAGTCAAGTTTGACAGGGGACATCCCCATAGACTCATGTCGAGTCAAATGAAGACATGGACTTCCTACAGTCCAGACGACACATGTCGCATGAAATAACTCTTGAACCTCCATCTGGTTCAGTCAACCAGGGACATTCCCCCATGGACTCATATTGAGTCAAGAATGACAGAGGACATCCCTCATAGACTCATGTCTAGTCAAATTGTAGACATGGATTACACATGTCGTATGACTTATACCTTCCTAGCCTCAGCAAGTCCAGTCGACCGGGGACATCCCTCATAGACTCATGTCTAGTCAAGTTGTAGACATGGATTACACATGTCATATGACTTATACCTTCCTGGCCTCAGCAAGTCCAGTCGACCGGGGACATCCCTCATAGACTCGTGTCTAGTCAAGTTGTAGACATGGTTTACACATATTGTATGATTTATATCCTGACCTTCATCTGGTTCATTCGATTGGGTACTTCCCCAATGGCTCTGGTAGAGTCAAGTTCATTTTCCCGACCGTCATCTGGTTCGGCCGACTGGGTACTTCCCCAAAGGCTCTTGTAGAGTCAAATTCATAACTACACATTTGTTTGGTTCAATCAGTAGGTAGCATCAATGCTCGAGTACACCTACACACCATGGCCTCATCCCAAGCGACACAAGCGTCAAGTACTCTCCAAGCCAATGACTCATTGACTTAGAGAGTATGGGACAAACTGTACGGGCCAAATTTGGTCTAAGGGTAATTTCGACCTTTTGTCTCAGGCCCACTGCTAAATGCACCACCGAAAACCTCTAACCGAACCCGAAGACATTGTGCAGGCCCAGGCTCGGAGAAACATCATACCCAAAGACCGATACCCGAACCCAATTAATGCCAACCCATGATGAAACGTACAAACCCATAACTGCATCTTCATAACAATCCATAACTGCCTCTCCATGACTATCCATAACTGCCTCACATTGATTCGACCGTTACAAGCATCTAAAGCGTATGACAATTAAGGCATACATGAGTCCCACCTGGAATAGCCTATAAGAGGAACCAAAATCCTGAAGAGAATGGGGGGGCCAAGCTCTCATACTCACAGCCTGAGAATACTCTCTCCATAGCCCTCAGCACCTCTCACCTACCGCCCTCACGGCATAACACAGGAATCAAGGTAATATCTGCCCTTGTTCATCATCCTACGGTGTTTATAGCTCATCTCCTCTACTGACTAGAGCGTCGGAGTGCCCCCGGCACCCACCACACCGGTGGGTAGAACTCCCGCTCACTCTACCTCTATTTTGCAGGATCGCTAGTGCCTCTCTCAACGAAATCTCGATTGTGGACCTCTGGTGAAAACCAGCGTCTACATTGAGAAACCCACAATTGTGAAATCCCTAAGTGTGAATTTAAGTTGGGGTTTATAAATGGTTATGATTTGGTTTTGAGATAGTGTTTAAGAGTGGAATTGATGATATGTAATGTATTTGTTATGGTTGTAGCTTGTGTGATGTTGAGGAAATGGTGTATGAAGTGAAATTGCAATTTCAGTCCTGGAAAATAGCCTCGCGTCGCGACGCAAACTCCCTGGCATCGCGACGCGTGCTGGAAAAATGGGTTCTGGATTTGTGCTGGGCTAGGCGCGTCGCGACGCCGGGTGGGTAATGTCGCGACGCGTGAAGTAGAGGATGGTTACTGCCTTACCCATTTGCATGTATGTCGCAACGCCCAAAGTCTGCGTCGCGACGCATGACACTTTTCAAGATATATTTTTAATCATTCCAGTTTTATCCTAAGATGTTTAGGGGCACTCTAAGGGCTTTGTATAGATGAGTAGACATATGATAAGTCATACCATAAGTGTAAACATCAACCATTGATTGTAATATATTTTTCTATTTATTACAAGGAAAACTAACGATTTCTTTGGCCTTAGATCATCGGTCGGACACTTGGAGATTACCTACACCGCATACCGTACCTGAATTACCATATCACTGTGAGTGGATACTTTTCTTTTATCTAGGAGTATTTAATTCACAATTTTAATTATGTTTTCAGATTGCAATTTTGTAAATCTTGATTTGGTGAATTTATACATGAAATTGTTAATTTCAAGCGAGTTGAAAATTATGATTTGAGCTTTGTTTCAGATTAATTGCTTTGATGATGAAAATGATTTTTCAAAGGTATGATTTATGATTTTGGAGGCATGAGGGAAAAACTCACCACAGATGTAACTTTATACAGATATGGAATTGATGGATATGGATTTGACGGATATGGAATTGATGGATATGGACTTGTGCACACGGGATACATGACTATAGATGACGGATGCCTCTAGATCCTAGGTATTGGGCTAGGGGGACGGCGAGACGTAACGCCCATAGACCCAGATTTCAGGGACAGGTTGATGGCACTGATAGCACCACTGTTTACTGGTTTGGTGGTGTTGGACAATTATGACCCATAGCGTCACTATTTGTAAAAGACATTGTGGTTTTTATACAAATTAATTATGTGACAATGGAAATTGCTATTTTATCATTTTGTAATTAGATTACTTGTATATATATAAATGATAAAAGTCCTTATGATTAGTTTTGGATTATAAGATATGAGACAATATCAATCCACAAAGATTTAATCATTAAATATCCCTAGTCGTAGTATTATCGAGACTGGACATCGATAATGTGGAATAGACTAGTATTACACTTGTGCGTGTTATGGAAGCGTAACAACATAGTTCTCATATATTTAAGTATTGGATGCTTATGAAAGTGTGATATGAGGTTGTGTTTGCCGATGGTACGGAAACAGCTTCGCTCTGGATAGACCCCGCAGAATCCCATTGGTAGTATGACTATGTGTCTATTGGAATCCACATCAGGGTAGGTGTATTTGGTCTAAACCTGAGACTTGCATCGCTAGTACTTGCAACAATCAATACGCTTTGGTTTTGGTCGTCCAAGACTTTAACAGGTTCTGTGTACGCCTATTCTGGGTTTATTAAGAATCGTAATGTATTTGGTGTGATGTCAAGATGGAAGTATCACTTCAGTCATATGGAGATGATGATCACGCATGGATACATAACTGGTTCTCTATTATGTTGCAACTATCGGGATAATATGACAAGGTCATGATTATCCGATTATAGAGAATAGTTGTTTTTGATCTGATATATGCTTCGTACGGGGCAGACACTATTCCAGCCTCAGGCCTTACACGTGACATCAGTTTCTGGATCGCAATACGCAATACTATGTATAGTACGTCTGTTATAGATTATATATTCCTTAAAGAATATTTCTGGAGAATTGGATAGGCACGACGCTTTGCTAGAAGCCAACCATGTCTCGTAAATCGGTAAGAACGTGGTACCGGATACACACGTATTCGGATAGTCCGACGACCGGATTTACTGCCAACATATCCAGGGATCTCATGGGTCGCTTCCCGAAGATTCACCGATGACGTATGACTCGAACATAATTAATCTAGGATTAATTATAATTGAGAAAAAATTAATCTAGGATTAATCGCGGAAAGATTTTATCTGGGATAAAATTCTATTAGAAGAGAGAGAACGATTAATTCGGAATTAATCGATAAAATAATATATGCGATATATTAAATGAAATTAGATTTCATAACGGAATTAAAATTGGATTTTAATTCGGGCAAACGAATTAATTTAGAATTAATTTGCAAGCGAGTTTAATAATAATTTTGCGAGGTATTATTATTTAATTAAATTTGATTTAATTAAGTCGCAACGGAAAGTTCGTTAATTCGGAATTAACGAACCCGAGCCCGAAATGTGTTTGCGGGCCCATTTGAATTTTGAATTAAAGTGGGGCCCACAAGTCACATCACAAGTCACATCATTTGTCATCTCATCACTTTTTGTGATGAAAGTTAGTGAAGATTTTGGTGATAACTTCTAAAACACTCAAGCTTGATTTGGTGATGAATTTTACCAAACTTTGATTTTGGTATATGGCTTTTGATTATGGAAATTAAAAATAACAAGTCAACACATTTCACTTTTTCCCTCTCTCAATGCTGAAAATTCGGGGCTGTTTCGAGGGTTAAGGTTTAGTAGGGAGCTCTCTGTTTCGCATCTGTTGTTCGCTGATGATAGTCTCATTTTCTCTAGAGCTAGGACTGCTGATTGCCGATCTTTGAAGATTATTTTTGAGAGATATTCCAGGGCTTCAGGTCAGATTTTTAACTTTGATAAAAGCTCTATGTTTTTCAGTGGTAAAACGAATTCAGCTCAAGTTGAAGTTATCAGGGATATTTTCGGTTTGAGGGTGGTTTCAAGGTATGAGAAGTATTTGGGTTTACCTGCTATGATTGGTAGAAAGAGATCACTTTTCTTTAATGAAGTTAGGCTGAAAGTAATTGGAAAAATTAATAATTGGCAATCTAAGTTCTTTTCTAATGGTGGTAAGGAGGTATTGATCAAGGCGGTGGCTCAAGCAGTGCCTTCTTTTGCTATGAGTGTTTTTAAATTACCGCAATGTGTTTGTGATGATATTCAGAAAGAAATAGCCAGGTTCTGGTGGGGCTCAGAAAAGGGAAAAAGGAAAATTCATTGGACTAAATGGGAGAGGTTGTGTTCTGCAAAGATTAGAGGTGGCTTGGGATTCAGAGACTTGTCTTCTTTCAACCAAGCTCTTGTGGCTAAGCAAGGTTGGAGGGTGATTCAAGAGCCAAATTCTTTAGTAGCTCGAGTTCTAAAAGCTAGATATTTTGCCAATGTGGATTTTCAGAGTGCTAAACTTGGTTCAAACCCATCTTTTGTTTGGCGGAGCATCCTGTGGGGTAGGCAACTCCTGAATAAAGGGGTACGATGGAGAATTGGCAATGGTCAGAAAGTCAAAGTTTTGAAGGACAATTGGATTCCAAGACCAAATACATTCAAGCCAGTAATGCCTTCATCGATTGAAAGGGATGCTTGTGTGGCCGAATTACTGCAAGAGAACCAGTGGAATGAAGACATGCTCAGACAAAATTTCCACCCTTTTGATGTTGATGCTATAGTTAATATTCCGTTGCCAGGTAGGCTAAAGGAAGATCATCAAATTTGGCATTTTGATAAAAAGGGTCAATATTCGGTGAAAAGTGGATACCAATTGGCATGGATGGCAAAACTTGGTGATGTTCCTAGTAGCTCAGAAAACAATGATGTGCTTTGGAAATTTATTTGGGGTAGTTTGCTTCCTGAGAAGGTTAAGCATTTCTTATGGAGAGTTGCAGTTGATTTACTGCCTACTGCTGAAAATCTGGCTAAGAAGAGGGTGGTGAAAGACTCCATATGCTCAAGATGTGGAATAGCTATTGAAACAATTTTTCATGCTATTTTTCAGTGTAAGCATGCTCGGAGAGTTTGGAAATTATCTCAGTTTTTCGTATGTGGTAAAGTGGATAGGAATATGGGGTTTGTTGAGTTGATGGCTGATTTGGCTAAATCAAAGATGGCGGATGAGTTGGAGCTGTTTCGAGCTATATGTTGGGTGGTGTGGCAAGCTCGAAACAACCAAATTTTTGAAGGTAACATTGATAATCCCTCGAGATCATTTGGTAGGGCTCAAGCGATGGTAGATTCCATAGAGGTTCAAGTTACTCCCGATTCTGTTTTACTGCCTAAGAGAGTTCGAGATGGTAACTTCGTATGGAAACCCCCTCCAGAGGGCTGGATTAAAATGAACTCAGATGCGGCTATAGGGAAGTGCAAGCGTAAAGCAGGTTTGGGTGTGGTGTTTAGAAACTCGGCTGGGGACATTTTGTGTGCTGCAGTAAAAAATGTTGGCTTTAATGGGGATGTGCGGGTGGCAGAAGCTGAAGCAATAAAGTTTGGTCTCCAAGTTGCGGCTGAAATGAAATTGCGTTTGCTTCTTGTGGAATCGGATTGTTCTCTGGTAGTGGATTTAATTTATAACAGAAAGGGCACGATGTCAGAGATTTTGTGGATTATTGATGATATTGTTGAGAAGCTAGGCTATTTAGATGGCTTTTTTGTTGACCATGTTTCTCGTCTCTGTAATTCTATTGCCCACGCTCTTGCTAAACTGGCAATGAGCGAGGTTTATCCTGTTATTTGGAAAGGTAGCTTTCCTTCAAATGTTAGGTGTATTTTCACCTCCTTTCAGTAAGTAATGAAGTTCTATTTCTCTCAAAAAAAAAAAAGAGCTCTCCCTCTCCAAATCCTGGCTTGGCCGAGAGTTACAAGAAGAACAAGGGGAATTTTGTTGCAAATTTCTCCATTGCTAGCACATCAAAGATCATACAAAGGTGATAGGGAAACCTTTCCCAAGAGTTTGGAATCCATTCTTCAAAGCTTGGAGCTTGACACTCAACATTGGAGGAGCTTTGAGCAACTTCAAAGGAAGCAAAAATTTTGAACTCTACACATCCATCCAACCGAGTATTGTGAGTATATTTCCGCTATACTTCATTACGTATTCACATGATTTTATGCTTTAAATGATCTTGGTTTGTTCATTAGAACCCAACAATGGTATCAAAGCCTATTTGAGCATGAAATTGAATTAGGGTTCTTAATCTAAAATTTGGGTATTTTTGATTTGAGCATGATTTAATCAAATTGTTTGTTTGAGTTTGCTTAGATAATGTTAACTTAGAGTTATGCATGATCAATTTTATGAAAAATTAATTGGATTAATTTTCCCCAAATTATTAAGCTTGGCCGAATGACATGGTACCCTAAACTCATTGTGATTTTGATTTTTTAGATCATTGGATGTGTTTAAAATGTTTGGGTATATTGATTTGTGATTTAATTGGATTGAAATCCAAATTAATGAAAAAAAATACATATTGTCGTGACATATAGAGCATGTAAATGAGTTGATTTTGTTTCAATTGTGTTGGACATGAATTGAATATAATAAAGCATGATTAATTATGTAATTTGGTATTTTGGAAATGTTAATTTAAATAATTAATTATGCCTAAACACTTTAATTAAATAAATTGTGGTATTTGGAATATTAGAATTTAATTAATTAGGCTTAATTTGGAATTGGGCTAAAATTGTTGTATTTGGGCCTAATGGGCTTGGTTGTGCCAGGTTGGGCTAGGACAATTGGATTGGATCCAAATTGGGCCTAAAACCATTATATTAAGTCCAAATATGATAAATGGGCCTTTAAATAATTAATTGGGCCTAATAGGCCAAAATTAATTTTATGGCAAATGATGATTCCTTATTGGGCTTTGATTGCCAAAGTTCATGCCTTAATAAATTAATTGAAAGCCCATTGAACTTTAATTAAATTGACATTAGATGTTAATTGGGCTTTGAGACCTATTAAGATTAGATTTAGAATCTAAGTCGCAAAGGCGCATTAAAAGTGTAATTATTTAATTTGGAATTAAATAAAGAATTTGTATTGAATACAAATTAAATCGGATTTAAAATTGTAGTTCAATATAATTCAAGAATACGCACTTGGAGTACTTATTCTTAAACGAGTTGGACTCGTGCAAATCAAATCGTTATTTGAACATTGGATGATCACTTAATTCAAAGATTAATTAATTGGATTAGATTGATTGAATAACATGCTTTGTGTGAATACATGGATGTATTGTATGAATAATGTATATCAGATGGATATTAGATGGGTGAGGGCAATTTTGGAAATTGTTGTAATAAATTTAGAATTTATTAAATTGGACTTGCGTGTCCAGCCTTTATCTATCGATTCTTTGTAATTCTCTTCTCACCAATTCCCCTCAATGTAATGAGGTTTCTTTATTGTATTATGTAATTGGGTAGAAGTAAGAATAGTGTTAGCCGGGGAGAGGAAATTGAGTGATTTTTTCTAGGAACAATTTATGAGATATCCATCCGCATATCATTATTAATTTATTTATCGCGCCTTATTATGCTTTTAGAATGAATGCTTAAGGGTGTATGATGAGACCTAATCAAAGATAATTAATTGGTTGCCAATTACGCGAAAAACCCTCAATAAATATTAAATGTTTTCCTTCCATTGAGTGATTCATTCTCAAGATCCAAGATTGGCATTGGTTTGTTGGCCAAAGTCAAGACATTTGTCCATCGCGGATGTGTTTGAATCATGAAAGTTTTGTTCCATATCGTATGTCTTGCCCAAGTTTTGATTTGTTGGCCAAAGTCAAGATCAATTATTGTTCATCAACATTGATTACGAAGCTTTCCAAAGTCAATGGGTCCCACTTAACTGGAATCATTAAGCTTGTTGAGCCAAAGCCAATGCTTAGTTGATTCAGAGGAAAAATGTTAGGAAAATATATTGGATATATTGGATATATTGGCATATATATTGTATATATGTTTCGGACTTGGAGGTCCACCTACCGGATCTAGGAATTGGATGAGATCCAATTGATCTTAGAGATCTACCTAGTTAAATATCATACAGCTTGTTGGCTAAAGTCAAGGTTGTGTGTTATTTAACGGGATCCTAGCCCACTAGGAAACTAGGTTTCCCGAGTACTCAACAGAGGGTTAGAGGCTCGCCGAAAAATAGTGGGAGGCCAGTATTGAATTTGCAATTTCGTTCAAATACTTGGCATTACGCGCTTTCAAATTATTTCGTCAATTATATATTTATTAGTTGGACTAATATTTTATTATTTTTCTTGTAACAGTTGGACTGTACCCAAATATCGTTAATTGAATAGTTTGACTATTGCAATTAAGATGACTGGAAAGACCGGAGTTAGAGACATTATCATGGGCGAAAATATCTTTAATGGTGCAAACTTTCCTGATTGGGATATGAACCCTAGGATTGTCCTGAGGGCTGAGAGGATGCTTTATACGATAGAGAGACCTCTCGGGCCTAAGCCCGAAAAATAGTAGTCGTTTGAGCTTGAGCTTTGGAAGACTCATAGCGATGACAACTCAATTGCTCAATCTGTCATGCTCGCTGCGATGACCCCTCAATTTCATCGCCAAAACAAGGGATTGGATCCTTATACTATGATGGTAAAATTGAAGGACCTTCATCGATCTAACCTTAGATCGCAAATGTATGAATTGCAGAAGAAGCTTTTTCGCTCACGAATGTCAGAGGGTACATCTGTTGAGGACCATATGTCACAGATGATTGCTGACATTGAACAGCTGGGTCAGCTAGGCATAACCTCTGAGGCTGAGACTTCTATAAATTTGATCTTGCAGTCTTTTCCTGACAGCTGGAGCGGGTTCATCATGAACTACAATATGATGAAGACCATACTCTTGGAGAGTTGATGGCAATGTTGCGTGAAGCAGAAAAAGAGCTATTGAAGGGCAAAAAGCACGAGGCGCACTTCGCTTCAACATCTCAGTCTCCCAAGGCTTGGCCGAAGGCTACTGGAGGTGTAAAGAAGAAGAAGAGAAGAAGGGCAAGGCCAAATCGTCAAAGTCTTCTGGGAAGGCTAAAAACAAATCCCAAGATGTATGCCTGCAGTGCGGCAAACGAGGTCACTGGAAGCGTGACTGCCGTGAGTACAAGGCGCACATGCAGGAAATCAAAGCGGGCAAGGTACCGGCTTCAGGTATGTTTGTTATAGAAATAAACATGTCTACTTATAGTTTTAAAAAATTGGATTTTTTATTATGGTTGTGGTACTCATATATGTACTGATGTGCAGGATCTGCAGATTAGCAGGAGACTGGCCTCATGAGAGATTGACCTCTGCGTTGGAAATGGGACTCGAGTCGCCGTTTTGGCCGTTGGGACTTATATTTTGGAACTGTCATCGGGGCATGTACTAAATCTTTCAGACTGTTTTTTTTTTACCTAATTTGACTAGGAATATTATTTCTGTATCTTTATTAGCCCAATGTGGGTATACTTTTATATTTAGAAACATTGGGTGTTTTATGTATAAAAATGATATGGAGATATGCAGCGCTGATGTAAATAATGGTCTTTATATTTTGAATATAAATCAATCTCAAACATATAATGTAACAAACAAAAGGCTTAAATTAAGTAACAAAAATGAAACTTATATGTGGCATTGTCGTCTGAGACACATTAACAAGACTCGTATATCCACATTTTCGAAGAGTGGGTACTTGGACGGATTTGATCCAAATTCATATGACGTCTGCGAATTTGTTTATTAGGCAAGATGCCTAAAACACCTTTCAACGGTAAATGTGCACGTGCCACCGAACTGTTAGCCCTCGTTCATAGTGACGTATGTGGGCCCATGTCTAGCCAGGCTAGAGGTGGATATAAATACTTCGTAACCTTTACGGATGATGCATCGCTTTATGGTTATGTGTATCTTATGAGACACAAGTCGGAAACCTTTGAGAAATTCAAAGAGTTTCGACACGAAGTAGAAAAATAGACCGGCAAAAGTATTAAAACATTACGGTCGGACCGTGGTGGAGAATACTTAAGCAATGAGTTTCCCGATTACTTGAAAAAGTATGGTATTCTTTCACAGTGGACTCCTCCCAGAACACCTCAATTAAACGGTGTGTCCGAACAGAGAAACCGAACTTTGTTAGACATGGTAAGGTCTATGATGAGTCGCACAGAGCTACCTATTTTCTTCTGGGGATATGCATTGAACATTGCAATAATTATTTTGAATAAGGTTCCGTCAAAGTCTGTTCAACGACTCCGTATGAGATATGGACAGGAAAGAAACCTGGTTTCTCATTCCTAAAGATTTTGGGATGCTGGGCATACGTTAAACGTTTGGATGGTACCAAACTTGAACCCAAATCGGATAAATGCTTATTTGTAGGTTATCCTAGGGAAACCAAATGATATTACTTCTACAACCCACAAGAGAACAAAGTATTTGTTGCTCTACATGCGGTTTTCCTTGAGAATGAATTCCTAAATGCAGTGGTTAGTGGGAGGAAAGTATAACTCGATGAAAATCATAGTGATATTCTTCATGGCACAGAATCCTTAACGGAACATGAACAGTTCATCAGGGATGAGACTGTACCACAATCTTCGAATACATAAGAATCACGTAGATCAGAGAGAGTCAGAAAATAACCTGAGAGGTATGGGTTTCTGATCTCACCTTATGTGGATATTAATCTTATTGAGGAAGACGAACCTGCTACGTATGAGGAAGCGATACAAGGTATCGACTCCGGTTTATGGCAAGATGCCATGAAGTCCGAAATGGATTCCATGTACACCAACCAAGTTTGGACACTGGTTGATGCACCAGAAGGCGTAAAGCCTATTGGTTGCAAATGGGTCTTCAAGAAGAAGACCGACATGGATGTCAATATACAAACGTACAAAGCTAGGCTTGTAGCGAAAGGGTATCGTCAACGACATTGTGTCGATTACGACGAAACCTTTTCACATGCTGCCATGATTAAATCCATTCGGATAATGCTTGCTATTGCTGCATATTTCGATTACGAGATATGGCAGATGGACGTCAAAACCGCTTTCCTTAACAGAAACCTTTTGGAGGATGTTTATATGCAACAGCATGACGGTTTTGTCGTACCTAAACATGCAGAAAGAGTTTGCAAGTTAAATCGATCCATTTATGGATTGAAGCAAGCATCGTGTTCTTAGAACCAACGTTTTGATGAGATCATAAAAGAATATGATTTCATTCAAAACGATGATGATCCTTGTGTATATAAGAAGGTTAGTGGGAGCGCACTGACATTCATTGTCTTTTACGCTGATGATGCATTGCTTATTGGCAATGACATTCCCATGTTATAATCAGTGAAAGCTTGACTTTCATTAAAATTCTCCATGAAGGATCTGGGAGAAGCAGCCTTTATTCTGGGAATAAAGATCTACCGGGATAGATCTAGAAAGCTGCTTGGACTCTCCCAAAGCACATATATTGACAAAGTGTTGAAGAGATTCAACATGGAACAGTCTAAGAATGGACGGTTGCCAGTGTCACATGGTGTCACTCTATCTAAGGACATGTGTCCTAAAAATCAAGATGAGAGAGAAAATATGAGTCGGATCACGTTCGCCTCGGCAGTCGGATCGATCATGTATGTCATGATATGTACGCGACCTGATGTCTCATATGCTTTGAGCATGTGTAGTCGCTATCAGGCCGATCCAGGTGATGGTCACTGGATGGCGGTTAAGAACGTCCTTAAGTATCTTAGACGAACTAAAGATGCTTTCTTAATCTATGTAGATGGAGAACTTGAGGTAACTGGGTTTACCGATGCAAGTTTCCAAACCGATAAAGACGACTGTAAGTCGCAATCCGGGTACATATTTTGTTTAAACAACGGAGCAGTAAGTTGGAAATCTTCCAAGCAAGAGACTGTTGTCGATTCAACAATAGAAGCGGAATACATTGCTGCAGCTGAAGCAGCAAAAGAGGCAGTTTGGATCCGTAAATTCCTAATTGGATTAGGAGTAGTTCCGTTAACAGCTGAGCCCGTTCCATTGTATTGTGACAATAACGGGGCTATAGCGCAGGCTAAGGAACCGCGGTCTCATCAACGATCCAAGCATATTCTTCGACGTTTCCATCTGATTCGTGAGATCATACATCGTGACGATGTGAAAATCGAGAAGGTCGCATCAGAGGACAACATTACAGATCCGCTGACGAAAGTTATTCCTCAACAAAAGTTTGAGCGACATGTACATAGTTCAGGTGTTAGATGCTTGGGTGACTGGCTATAGGCCAAGTGGGAGATTGTTGGACAATTATGACTCATAGCGTCACTATTTGTAAAAGACATTGTGGTTTTTGTACAAATTAACTATGTGACAATGGAAATTGTTATTTTATCATTTTGTAATTAGATTACTTGTATATATATAAATGATAAAAGTCTTTATGATTAGTTCCAGATTATAAGATATGAGACAATATCAATCCACAAAGGTTTAATCATTAAATATCTCTAGTCGTAGTATTATCGAGACTAGACATCGATAATGCGGAATAGACTAGTATTACATTTGTGCGTGTTATGGAAGCGTACAACATAGTTCTCATATATTTAAGTATTGGATGCTTATGCAAGTGTGATATGAGGTTGTGTTTGCCGATGGTACGGAAACAGCTTCGCTCTGGATAGACCCCGCAGAATCCCATTGGTAGTATGACTATGTGTCTATGGGAATCCGCATCAGGGTAGGTGTATTTGGTCTAAACCTGAGACTTGCATCGCTAGTACTTGCGACAATCAATACGCTTTGGTTTTGGTCGTCCGGGACTTTAACAGGTTCTGTGTAAGCCTCTTCTGGGTTTATTGAGAATCGTAGTGTATTGGGTGTGATGTCAATATGGAAGTATCACTTCAGTCATATGGAGATAATGATCACGCAGGGATACAGAACTGGTTCTCTATTATGTTGCAACTATCAGGATAATATGACAAGGTCATGATTATCCGATTATAGAGACTAGTTGCTTATGATCCGATATATGCTTCATACGGGGAAGACACTATTCCAGCCCCAAGCATTGCATGTGACATCAGATAATGGATCGCAATACGTAATACTACGTATACTACGCCTGTTATAGATTATATATTCCTTAAAGAATATTTCTGGAGAATTAGGTAGGCCCGACGTTTTGCTAGAAGCCAACCATGTCTCATAAATCGGTAAGAACGTGGTACCGGGTACCACGTGTTCGGATAGTCCGACGACCGAATTTACTGCCAACATATCCAGGGATCTCATGGGTCGCTTCCCGAAGATTCACCGATGACGTATGACTCGAACATAATTAATCTAAGATTAATTATAAGAGAGAGAAAATTAATCTAGGATTAATTGCGGAAAGATTTTATCTGGGATAAAATTCTATTAGAAGAGAGAGAACGATTAATTCGGAATTAATCGATAAAATAATATATTCGATATATTAAATGAAATTATATTTTATAACGGAATTAAAATTGAATTTTAATTCGGGCAAACGAATTAATTTTGAATTAATTCGCGAGCGACTTTAATAATAATTTTGCGAGGTATTATTATTTAATTAAGTTTGATTTAATTAAGTCGCAACGGAAAGTTCGTTAATTCACAATTAACGAACCCGAGCCCGAAATGTGTTTGCGGGCCCACTCGGATTTTGAATTAAAGTGGGGCCCACAAGTCACATCACTTGTCATCTCATCACTTTTTGGTGATGAAAGTTAGTGAAGATTTTGGTGATGACTTCTAAAACACTCAAGCTTGATTTGGTGATGACTTTTACCAAACTTTGATTTTGGTATATGACTTTTGATTATGGAAATTAAAAATAACAAGTCAACACATTTCATTTTTTTCCCTCTCTTACTCATTGGCGTGAAAAGAGCTCTCCCTCTCCAAATCTTGGCTTGGCCGAGAGTTACAAGAAGAACAAGGGGAATTTCGTTGCAAATTTCTCCATTGCTAGCACATCAAAGATCATATGATGATGATAGGGAAACCTTTCCCAAGAGTTTGGAATCCATTCTTCGAAGCTTGGAGCTTGACACTCAACATTGGAGGAGCTTGGAGCAACTTCAAAGGAAGCAAAAATTTTGAACTCTACACATCCATCCAACCGAGTATTGTGAGTATATTTTCTCTATACTTCATTACGTATTCACATGATTTTATGCTTTAAATGATCTTGGTTTGTTCATTATAACCCATTAGGTGGCTTGGGGGACTGTGTGTACAACGCCCTGAGACCACAAGATTATGGTACAGATTGCCTATTGATTTTACAGATGATTTACATATGATTTTGTGAATGTTTTTCACAAAGGCTTTTGGAAAGAAAATCCTAATTTATAATTTATAAATTCATAGATGGACTTTTGAGACATGACTCTTTAAATAAAATGGTTTTATTAAAGGAGTTCTTAAGAAAACTCACGATTTAGAAAAATTCCAGAAAATATTTACAAAACAAAAGAGACTGTTTTTTGAAATGATTTTGGTTTTGGAACCATGGATTTTATAAAGTATATCAGTTTCATTTTAAACTGTCCACTCACTAGGTCGTTCAAATGACCGAACCCCCTCACTCCCAGTATTTTATTTTGTAGGTAAATCTGAAGGACGAGCTCGAGATGATGGATATTGATGGCAATTACTTGGGTGTTTAGTCCACCAGGTTGAGTCCAGAAGGCAACATAGTCAGAGTCGAGTAAAGTTGCATGATATACATTGCAAAATATCAGTCTTTGAGTGTGTCAAACATCATATTTATAGTGTAATGTATTTTTGAGTTCATTGTATGGAAACTTGGGATGCATTTCTATGAGTATTGAGTTGAGAATTGGACCATATGCATGAACTTATGTTTGTGATGAGTTTGACAGTATTGATCAGTCAGATGATTTGAGGCTCAATGGGATAGTACAGCTTATTCCCTGCTAGTAACTGTGGGAACACAGGAACTGGGCGACGCATGCTGTCCTAGGCTCGCGGTCTAGTTGGGAGTACGGAGTAGCCACGAGGGACCAAACCGGAGAGTAATGGAGTCGCCACCCGGTGTGAACCGGGAAAATGAGATTTAAGGCCGCACTCACCCCTCGAAAGGGAAGACCTCAAACCGTTGGTTTCGGAATGGTCCTTTACTCATGCCACTTGTGATGAAAGGATTTATGTAATAATTTAATTAGGCTTAAGTAACACTTATTTCTGATAATATCATGCTTCTAAATCTACATACATACATCAACAAGTTCATCTAAATTTATATGTAACACATATTCAAATTTGCATACCGCCTATTTGCATGTAATCTATGTCTCAAATTGCATACATAAGGTTATCATACGGGCTACGGCAAGCATACAAGTTAATGAACGCATTGGTGGACACATAAGCGCAAACAAATAGCATTCTTACTAGCATGCATATTAAGAAAAGATATTTAAGCGCATAACAGAAATAGACAACTAGAGAGGTAATACAAATGCATGACGTAAAAAAGGGAGAACTATGTGCTAAGATGGACATGTCGTAATGTGATGCAAGAGGATCTGTTTACCGTGGGCATTCGTGCAGCGTTCGTATACGCGTTCGAACGGTAAACAGAAGGTTCTCGTTCGAGTAGCGTTCGTAAACGCGTTCGAACGGAAATGAAACAGAATGCTCACATTCGTATGGTGTTTGTTAACGAGTTCGAACGGAAATGAAACAGAATGCTCACATTCGTATGGCGTTCGTGAACGCATTCGAACATAAATGAGACCTGATGCATGATAAGGCAAAATGCATGCGCGTTCGAGTTGCGTTCGTAAACGCGTTTGAACGGGAACAGACCTGATGCATGAAATGGGACGCAATACATAAACAACAAAATAAAGGGGTGCGGCGAAGTATTGCCGTAAAGGTGGCCTTTTGGGCTCTTGGTCTCTCAAAGAGAGGACATTTAGACCAACATACTAAGCCCATGCGCGTCACATCACAATACATGAAATAAAGACAATAAAAGTGTAGGACTTCGTATGCCCAATTGAACGTACATTCAACCCAAACACACTTCGTCCGGCGCGGCGAAGAAGTGTCACAAAGGTGGCCTTTTAGGCTCTTCGTCTCTCAATAGAGGACCTTTGGACTAACTCACTAAGCCCATGCGCTCGATTGCATCATGCATACAAAATAAAGACAATCATATCAAACTTAGTATGCCCGATTGAACATATCTTGCATTCAACCGAACACACATCAATCGGTGCGGCAAAGCATCGTGGCGAAGGATTTTAACCCCTCCAATTAGGGGACCTTTCATCGCACTTACTAAGCCCATGCACTCGATTGTATCATACATAAATAAGCAACATGCAGAATTCAAGTAACGAAAAATAGATAAGTCAATCCAACATGAAACAAAAGAAGGTGCCGTTTACTCAAGTGGTACGTGGAGTTGTATCCCAAGTACAGACCGCACTACCGTCCATTCGGATTCGGCTACGGAATTTACGTCTGGGTTTCCATCCTATATACCACAAGAGACGACACTCTTCCATTCATCCAATACCCACAACACACATCATATACAAACAATGTTCAACAAAGGATTAAAATACAGTCAAAATAAATAACAAGAATCAAATGAAGATGAGTGTGAGAAGTACCCTCAGGTCTAACCTTTTAAGCCGTCTCTCGTTTCACGCAGATCGAAAGGGGTAAAGCTCCGCAACTTTTCTGGTTCACTGGTTTGCCTTTTCATTCGCTGTTCGGCCACTCAAGCTACTGTTTCGACTCCGTTTTGCTGCTGTTTTCTTGTGGTTTCGCTGCCGTTTCCTCTGTATTTCTACTTACTGTTTTAGTGGACTGTTTCGGGTATTTTTCGTGGTTCTTTTATTTCGAATTTCCCCTTCCGACCTTCGTTTCCCGCAATATCCTTAGCTAAAAAGGTAGTGCCTCCAACTGAGACTCATCATCGGGTTTCACATGCGAAAAATGCAATGCCTACAGTAACATCTTCCGGATTGGGGATGTTAGAGTGGCATTACTTCCAAAATTGTATTTGTTCCTACATGTTAAGTGAATGCCCAAATTTTTTTTCTTTAAAATAATAATAATAAATGCGCAAATTTCCTTTGGATCCCTATTCGACTGAGACCCCATGCCTCATTAACCCCTCGGCCTCGGTGAAGTCACAGAAGACTAGTACAACGGCTCTCATGTTGCATTGGGTTGGGCCACTATAATTGGCCCAAAACGAGGTACCTCATTTTTTTTTCATTTTATTATTATGGGTAATAATATAGTTTGATTCCCTTAGTTTCAGTGAAATCGTAAGTAATAATATCTTTAGAAATTAGAGATGGAAAACTACCAGGCCGGAATAAATTTATTATTATTATTTTATAAAAACTAATTTTTTTAATACTTAAAGAAAAAACAAAAAAATCAATCATACTTGGTGGTATTTTGGATTGAGCCTTAAAAATTACTTAGAATTTTCAATATCTAATATTCTAATTTTTTTTACTGATTTCAAATATCCGATATTCGACTCCAAAAAAATAATAATAATAACAATAATAAAATAATTATAGCAATGCACTCACTCACACATGATTATTATTAGTCTATTGTTGTAACTTTGAAATCATGAAAAGAGTTAATTTGTTTTCTTGTCTTAGTTGTGTGATTAACATGTCATAAAAAGATTATTCTTCAAGTTTTTGATTATTTTGATTTTAGTAGTTGAATCAAAATTGATTAATCTTATTATTTTATAATTTAGGTCGAATATCAAGTATCCAATATTTATTATGAGATTTTCAGTATTCAATATCCATGCTTTTAGATATAGATATATATAATGTTTTTTTTTTTTTTGTTACTGTTAAATATTGGATATTGAATCCTAGTTTTAGTTACTCTAAAATTTTTGAATACCGTCAGAAATATTAGAAAATAACTTATAATTCAGAAATTGATAATTACTCGATTTATATATACTAGGAGCATATCTCTAATTTTTCTTTGTTTTGGTAAGATATCTAAGATTTTTGAAAAAAAAAATTCATAGTAATTTTAGACGTATAAATATAATATATTACGTATTTTCTTTTTGTACTTATAATATAATAATAATACGTTTTTAGTAGATCAAGTCATGAAGCCACTTGGTGGGACATGCATCACGTTCACTAATATACAAACAAAAATGCAAATCGGAAATGGTCGAAGTGAAGTTGTGTGATGGTTATTGTATTGGTTTACATTAACGGCGGAACAGTTCAAGATTATGGGTTACTGATTTGCCAAGCAAATCTGATAGTCATTTACCATGAAAGGTTTAAGGCGAAAACTACTTATTCCGATGTAGTTTTATTTAAAGGAAATTCTCTTAAATGTATGCATTGGTATTTAGAAATTGTGGGGGATTACAATAAATTTTCTAAATATATGGTGTATAGGAAATGAAAGAATGTGTTATTTAATAAGAAATGACATGAGTCACTTGACCTTTTTGCTCGAAAGGGTTCATTGGAGGGTTATAACCCTTAAATGAATGTGTATTTTGACATAAGGATATATTTACAAAAACAACCATCCATGTATATAAATAAGTCCATTGAGTTCTTCATTTGACATTCATTCTTAGATTCATTCAATATTGAATTGATAAATTCATTCATATTAGAGAGTCTACAGTTTTCAAAGTGAGAGAGTTTTCATCATATTTATAGTTCAAGTTCTTACAGAAAAGAGTGCTCATTTTATAAGAAGCAACTAAGTATTATGGGAGAACGTTATGTTAGGGTTAGTGTTCAGAGTGCCAATCCGGATCGTATTTATGTCCGATTCATAAATACGAGCAATTCAATTTTCCGTAATATTACTAATTTAATGGTAGCACCCTTGTCGTTTATACACTTATTCGATCTAATTACGATTAGATATCTGATTATGATTATATTAAAACTAAATCTGGTTTAGTGATACGTGTATATTAGACAAAGACCCTAGGATTTACAATATAGTGCGCAGTTACAACGTAGTTTGTAATTGACATTGGGAAACGCACTATAAGATGTATATCCTTAAATAAAGTTCCTGGTCAAGATTTACTAACACAGTCGGTTAGTAAAATCCGCTGAGACCAGTACATATCGTATATCGTGACTTGGTCCGATGGTTTATCCCAATGAACCATGAGTCTCGGGAGACTCGTATAAACATGTAGGTGTTTATTTGATAAACACTGAACGACTCACTGAAGATTTCCTAATAGATGGTACACCAACGTCAATAGGAATCTTCTCGAGTTAAGTGAGCATAGTGGTCCTTCGACTTGAGATACCACAGTGGGATATATGAGTTATCCTCCACACTTTGATGGCAGTCACGTCACCGATCTATTTAGATCAGACCTCCACCTGTTTGTTGGGTGTGGACTGATGCTCATGATATCCAGTGTGTATCAAGATAAGATCCGGCAATCCTGTGTACAGGGCATAGACATCATCACGTGTTTACAATCTAGTAAATTCATGGCCGTGGTATAACTCCGGAAATCAGTTCCGAGTGTTATTTAGAGATCGTAAATTGAAAGTCGACTATATTATACCGAACAAATTTGACGTTCTCATCTATATCTCATGTATAATATGGATAACTGTGACATATGGATTATATGTATGCAATGACCTCGGCTTGCATAATTTAGCGAGATTATCCGTGGTCGTCATAATTCATGAGTGGGTGAATTATGGACACGAAATTGGATTTCGTGACGGATAAACCTAAACTTAGAGAGTCTCACAATATGAAGTGTACTCGTTGAGCACTTGGGCAACGCGATATGAATAATACGGATTATTCATAATACTTCATCGGATTAAGTGAGTTAATTCAAATAGTTTAATCGGATAAACGATAACACATGCATTAGGGGATTTTGGCCATTTAATAATTATTGTGTATTTGTATTTGATACATAATACGATTAGATACACATTAATTATTCATCAAATGAGATTTTGACACATGCCATAAATATATGTATTTGTTATTTATTGTAAATAAAAATACATATATAATAATAATTATATTAATTGATTATTTGGATATTTAATTGTTAAATATTTGAATAATTAATTAATTAAACTTTTTCCATAAATTTTACGAAATTTGTTTAATTATTATGGGAACACATGACATGATTTAATTAAGCCTAATGTGTGCAAATTTGATTTGCTTACATTAAAGCTTATTGTATTTAATTGATTTAAATTGCCAAAATTACAATTTTATCCTTCCTAAGTCAGTCATGGGCATGTTTATCAAGTAGAAAAATTTATTTTCTCTTACATATTCTACCATGGCCGAAACTCTCACAAAAATAAGCCCTAGGATTTGCTTTAAACAAATCATGAAGAAATGTGAAGAAAAATCAAGAAAATGCTTAAGGAAATTTGGAGTATTAAAGGTAATCTTCAAAAACCCTAAGCTTGAAATTAGTTTCTTGTTTCTTGATTTCTTAGAATTGTTCTAGGGTTTCTTTGCTTGTAAAAATTAGGGCTTTTGGTTGTGGTAGATGAAATTGGAAGTGATGAAGCATGTGTGAAGTATTTTGGATGAAATTAGTGTAATTTGTATCCAATTTGTTCATTTGATGACATGTTGCCATTATAGAGTGTTATGACCACTCTTGTAATGCCTAGAATTATTCTTGGGTGATTCATATGTGGTGAGTTGAATTGGTGTTGAGATTAATTTGATTAATATTGAAAATTTGGATTTAAAGCATGAAATTTAGTAATTTCGGTTTCTGGATCAGATATGAGTAAACTAGAAATTATGTGATGAATTTGATGTGTTATGAATGTATTGGATGTATTTTGGGAGTTGGAACAATTTCCGGAAAGTGTTTCGGAGTTGAAATAAGCGAAAACGGTGAAAAACTGCGTTACCGGTTGACTTTTGAGCCAACCGGGCGACGGCTGTCCAAACAGTGAATTTGTCATTGTTCGGGCAGTCCATGAACTGCCCTAACACTATTGGGGCTGACCTGGGCAGTCTCCATAAGTGTTGGGTGATCGGTTCGGTCAAAAACGCGTTTTGCGTCATTTTGCAGAAACACGTTTTTCGTAAAAGTTTCGCGACGTTTCCTTTATATTTATGTCGTCATTTGATATCGAATAAATAGATTTAGATGAAATATGAATAAATTATTCATATTAGATATTGAATAATTTATTCGGTAATTTGAAAAAGTTTTAAATTACGATTTCGCCCGAACCGCGCTTTCGCTGCGCCCTTCGCCCAAAACCCCAACATGTTAGACATAACAGATCCGTAGTACAACGAGACGGGGCTAATAAGTTCTTAAAGACAAAAATATTATTGACTTGATTTAAGTTTATCATCTTCTACATAACACTTTTCCAGATTTTTCTAACTCTTAAAACTTATGTTAAATTTATGATTTGCATGGTTTCTAATGAATAATTTTGATTAAATCATACAAGTTAAAAGTGATAAATAACACGGTATTCAGTATCCAATATCCATACTATATATATATAATTTTCGAATATTTAATCCGTTCTCGGAGGTAAGAGTCAGAAATATTAGAAAAAACTTGTACTTCAGAAATTGATAATTACTAGAATTATATAAATAGGAGCATATCTCAATTTTTTCTTTGTTTTGGTAAGATATTTAAGATTTTTGAAAAAAACAATCATAGTAATTTCAGCCGTATAAATATATTAGAATACGTATTTCCTTTTTGTACTTATAATAATAATAATATAATAATACGTTTTTAGTTGATCAAGTCATGAAGACGTAGTAGTTAAAATTCACCGACGATCAAAACCGCAACGTGGCAGCATCACAGAAGATCATGAGCAGTAACCGTACCAAATCAAACAGGATCTGAATAGAGCCCCTCAAGCTTTAATTTCCCGTCTCCTCCAAAACAAAATGAAATCTCGAACGAGATCCACGTCGGAGATGACGACGACGACGATCGTCAGTTTAGTTATTCTGATTCTGTTCCACGGCTCTCACTGCTTCTATCTCCCCGGCGTTGCTCCTCAGGACTTCGTGAAGGTCGCCTCTCATTTCTCTTCTGTATATATATACACATACGCATGCATCTGTTTAATTTGATTTATGTGAAGTATGAAATGAGAAGCGTGTGTCGTGCCTAAATCTGTAATGGCATTGTGTGTAAAACTTAAAAAGGATTTATTAGGTGAATAGAAAGTTGAATATTGCTACTCTTATTAATTATCTATGCAAACTCTCTTATGGATAATTTGTTGTGATATGATTTAATTCAACGAGTGGAAATACAAATTCTATTCTTGTATATTTGAGGATTTATTTTTTTGTTGATAGGACAATGTTACGGTTTTAGGATGCATTCATTGATGTATACATATAACATATTACACATTTTGTGTTTCTGATTGCTAATTCTTGATTGGTCGATTGACCGAGAACCGGTTTGTCTATTAAATCTAGTTGATTAACAGTTTGTTTAGAGTTAGGTTGATTTTTTGGAATGTAATTTGTGAACTTCATTGTCAAAAGTTTTAGATGTTTGAGCATTTTAAAGTTATTGTTATTCGGACAAGCATTATGGGACTTTATTGCTCTGCATTTTACTCCAGGATTATCCCTTTTGTCCATGGTTTCTGTATATAATGTTGAGTGACAAGTTGCCAGTTGGTACTAAATAGTTGAAGAAAGTGTCAAGAGTTTGGTAATTATGCTTGACGCCATATTGAATTGAAAAGTATGAACATCTTGGTATTATGTAATTTTCTATTGGTTTTAGGCCGAGGCTGGTTGAAGTTTTGCTAAAATGCCTTTTAAGAATTCTTTGGAAAATGCTTGTGATTTAATTTTTTTTTTTTTTTGGTTTCAGGGAGATGAATTGTATGTGAAAGTGAACAAATTGACCTCAACAAAGACACAGCTTCCTTACTCATATTACTCTATTCCATACTGTCAACCAAAGCAAATAGTGGACAGCGCAGAGAATCTTGGGGAAGTACTCCGTGGAGACCGCATTGAAAACTCCCCTTATGTGGTTAGTTTCTACTTACATTTTATGAGTCTAGGCTGGTGCAATTGTTTTATAGTATTTGAAAATTTGCATAATTGATTCCTTGCAGTTTAAAATGAGGGAACCACATATGTGCAATGTTGTTTGCCGGGTTACACTTGATTCCAAAACTGCAAAGGCGTTCAAGGAAAAGATTGATGATGAATATCGGGTCAATATGTAGGGACAGTTTTACTCATTATTTTGAAACTTGCTTTGTATTTCTTTGAGAATTTTTTGGAAGTTCCGTTTCTAATTAATCCACTATTCATATTACAGGATCCTTGATAACCTACCCCTGGTTGTTCCCATAAGAAGGTTGGATCAGGAATCTCCTACCGTTTATCAGCTAGGCTTTCATGTTGGCCTCAAAGGCCAATATAGTGGGGTATATATCCATTATTTATCATCAGTAGACACACGCACACGTTATATTGTTTTTCTTTTGCTAAATTTTCTATGATCGAAACAGACAAAGGATGAGAAGTATTTTATCCACAATCATTTGGCATTTACCGTCAAGTATCATAAAGATATCCAAACGGACTATGCAAGAATTGTGGGATTTGAAGTCAAACCATTCAGGTCAGTTCTTCTCAGTTTTTGTGGAATGGTTCCTTATTGTTTTCGCTAGTACTTCTGGTGATAGCTTGTTTATTTATTCCTTTTTTGGAAATATACAGTGTTAGACATGAATATGAAGGGAAATGGAATGAGAAGACTCGTTTAACAACCTGCGACCCCCATGCGAAACACACAGTTGTTAATTCCAACTCTCCTCAAGAAGTTGCAGAGAACAAAGAAATTATATTCACATACGATGTTGATTTCCAGGTGTGTTTTTCTCACCGAACACTTTAACTTTGATTTTGATCTCCCATCCCTTCTCATCTCTTTTTCTGCCATGAGCGTCAATTGTGGAGGCTTAGAGCAACTCCAAAAGACTTTTCAAATATTATTTAGTTACTAAATTGAAGAGCCACATCATCAAAATTGATTCTAAAAGAAACACCAATTGAGATTCTTCAAATTGGATTTTACTTCTCACTCTTCAATATTGAAGAGTGACTTATTTTTCTTCAAATATTATTATATAATATTTTATCTCTCATTCTCTCTTTACTTTATTGTAGTGCTGATGATTGTACTTACTATTTACTAATAACTATTTATATATTAAAATAATATAAATAAAGTAAATATCATTTAATTTGATTTAAATGATATAAATTTATTTACATTCTCTCTTTTCTATTAATATAATATAATTTTTTATACACATCATCATTATTACTTATAATTATTTATATATAAAAATCATATGACTAAAGTGGGCCCATTCAATTTGATTAAAATAATATAACATTAATTTTATTTGAAGTCTTTGGAAAATAGTTTATTTTTCTATTATTCAATTTGCTAAATAGGTAATCAAATAGGTATTTGAAGAGTAAAATTAGAAGAGGCTTTTGGAGTTGCTCTTACAGGCCTCAACATCAACTGTAGGTAATCCGAGCTTAAATTTATCTTTAATATGCTTCCACTGTTTCCAGTGAACTGAAATGTCACTGGTAAAGAATGGTGGAATGTTCCAACTCAACCTAGACTCATTATATTGTCATCGTTTTCTTGTCCTTGTTTCCATCTTGTAGGAGAGTGATGTCAAGTGGGCTTCTAGGTGGGATGCATATCTTCTAATGAGTGACGATCAAATACACTGGTTCTCCATTGTCAATTCATTGATGATTGTTCTCTTCTTGTCGGGCATGGTAGCAATGATAATGCTGCGAACACTATATCGTGACATTTCTAAATACAATGAACTCGAGACCCTGGAAGAAGCTCAAGAAGAGACGGGGTGGAAACTGGTTCATGGGGATGTTTTCAGGCCCCCTACTAATTCTGATCTATTGTGTGTCTATGTTGGAACTGGTGTCCAGTTTTTTGGAATGATGCTTGTTACTATGCTCTTTGCCATTCTTGGCTTCCTCTCCCCTTCAAACCGAGGTGGGCTCATGACAGCTATGCTTCTTCTCTGGGTCTTCATGGGTCTTTTTGCTGGTTATGCCTCTGCTCGTTTGTACAAATTGTTTAAAGGAACAGAGTGGAAGAAAACTGCTTTCAGAACTGCAGTCACATTCCCAGGAATTGTATCTGCCATTTTCTTTATCTTGAATGCTTTTATTTGGGGCCAGAAATCATCCGGTGCTGTGCCATTTGGGACAATGTTTGCTCTCATTGTCTTGTGGTTTGGAATCTCAGTTCCACTCGTGTATGTGGGTAGTTTTGTTGGGTTCAAGAAGCCAGCCATTGAGGATCCAGTGAAGACGAACAAAATCCCAAGGCAAATCCCAGAGCAGGCCTGGTATATGAATCCAATCTTCTCAATTCTCATCGGAGGGATACTTCCATTTGGAGCTGTTTTCATTGAACTCTTCTTCATCCTCACCTCAATCTGGTTGAACCAGTTCTACTACATCTTCGGTTTCCTCTTCTTGGTCTTCATCATTCTCATTGTCACCTGTGCTGAAATAACCATCGTGCTATGCTACTTCCAGTTGTGCAGTGAGGATTACCAATGGTGGTGGAGGTCATACCTTACATCAGGCTCTTCTGCTCTGTACCTCTTTCTTTACGCTACATTCTACTTCTTCACAAAGCTTGAAATCACCAAGCTGGTTTCTGGAGCACTCTACTTTGGTTACATGCTGATTGCTTCATATGCATTTTTTGTGCTAACCGGCACCATTGGATTTTACGCATGCTTTTGGTTCACAAGGCTGATTTACTCATCAGTGAAAATCGATTAATTGATGAAACTGGGGAACGGGCATAGTTTCATCGTCTTGAACACATTATCTCAGGGTAAGATTCAGTTCAGGAGCATCATATATTATGCCTTTCAGATGTAAACTTTGATGCTCATTTTTTGCGCGGAGACGAGGTTATTATTATGTTTTTTTTACACAAGATTTTATTCTTAATTTTGTTGAACGCTATATTATAGGTTGTCACTTGTCACATTCTTTATAGTTCAGCTGTTTTGATATCAGTCATCTACTATGATTATTTGAATTGTTCGATTCAGGAGATTTGATATAAATTACTGTTAGATCCCCTACCCATAGTTGCCGGAACCCCGATTCTCACTGTGCATAGATTTGATTTTGCTCTACTACCAGCCCTGAATCCAACCCAGAAACGGGGCAGAACTTATGCAGCAACCTGTTAAGGCCTGAACAGCGATACTTGCTATGCATAGACCAGATTTCCCAGCACTTCCCTCTCTTAATCTGTCCCTTCTTTTGCAGCAACCGTTGAGCCCCGACTCGCTACCCTACTTATAAATACTAGTAGTGAAAATTCGCCGTGGTTGAGGATGACAGTAAGCTGCAGTTGTAAGCTGCAGTTGAGATGAACTGATTAAAACTTCCCAGGAGGCAACTCGCAGCAATGTTAAAGGGTTAATGAGGGTTGCAGAGACTAAAAGTTAGTTTGGGAGTGCCACTGAACTAGCGTTTTTGATCATATTATTAAAGAATTTCCAAAAAAATAAAATAAAATAAAATTTAACCTTGAGAAAGTATTTTTGATGTGATGTTGAGCATTTCCAAACGGGCATTAATTCGCCAAAATTGAGGATGAACTGCATCCTGCATTGGTATCCCAAGCTGGCCTGCACAGTTGACAGAAACAATCTCAACCATTCAAAGTAAAATAAGTGAAAACATAAAACTAACCGTCTGTTGAAGCAAGCACCAAGAAACCAATGGCAGCAATCACATCACAAAACAAACACAATGTTGTCTACAAGAACAATTAGATAATATAAAAATAATAGTTAGTAAATGAATAATATTTTAATTAATATGAAAGAATTAGAATAAGAAATACCAAATATCACCCCTGTAGCATTTAGTAAAAAAGAATTTAATATAGTAAATTTTTTATATTTTATATTATCAAAAGAGTGCTTTATTTATAATAATAGTGTCACTCAATGTTAACTCAAGGATATCCTGCTATTGAATCATCACCAATTCACCAACATATTTAAA
Organism: Zanthoxylum bungeanum; assembly: GCA_019454045.1. Taxonomy (NCBI): domain Eukaryota; kingdom Viridiplantae; phylum Streptophyta; class Magnoliopsida; order Sapindales; family Rutaceae; genus Zanthoxylum; species Zanthoxylum bungeanum. Next base: position 92,456 of record SKCR01015834.1, read on the forward strand.
TGACTTGAGGATTAAGCTCTTACCATTTTGCTATTGGTAGGACTCAACTATGATAATAAAAATAGTTATGTTATTCCGTAATCTTACTTCTTTTATTCTTATTATTGATGATATGACATCCCCATGGGGCATTTAGGGTCTAATCTTGAGATTATGAGTTTGAATTCAAAGATTGTGTTTCTTGTAAGTGTCTGGGATAGCTGGAGGTTTCACCTGCTACACTTAAATTTCGGAATGAGTGGTTTGGCGGTGGGATTTCTAACAATTTTTTTTTTTAAAAAAAATGTATAAATGTGAGTGCCTATCCTAAATTGTATTAGATTTTATGAGGTTTTAAATGAGTTTGTAAAATAATATTATAACGATAAATAATATAAAAATATATATACACAGTGGCGTATCCAGAAATTCAATCAGTGGAAGCAAAATTTTTTTCTCACCAAATTAATATAATGAATTCATACATATTTTTTGAAATTATAAGATAATCCTTATACTTTTGAAAATTATGAAATAGCACATAGTTTCTAAACTTATAAATTAACCCAAAATTTTCATAATTATATTTTTATCCATAATTTCTAAAAAAACCAATTTACCTAAACATTTAAGTAAAAATTTATTTTTAAAATTATGTATTTTAAGTTTATGTAGTATATTATATACTAAATTTCCACTAATTTATTATAGATTTAATCACTTTTTAATTAATTATTAAAAGCGTAGTGCTAAAACGTAATATTTGTGCTTTGAACAACTATAAATAAAAAATAAATATATAAAAATACATACAAAATAATTATATTTATATTAATATGTAAATATTTTACACATAACAACTATATACGATGTGGTTTAATAAAAGAATCACTATAAAATATCAATAATTCGAAGATCAATAACCAAACCTAAGTATAAATATATTTATTTTTATTTTTATTTTTATTTTTATTTAATGTAATGAAATCTCTATTCTTTTGCAAAAACACATAAATGAGTGGATTTAAAATTAAAAATAGTCAATTATCTATACATATACAAATTAAATATAATTATTTTAGATATGTTTAAGAAATAAGATTGATGCAAAAGTGTATTGGAATTTTTTTAACTAATTGGACTTGGGCCTACATATTATATTAAAAAATATAACTCAAAAAATTAATAAATAATATATATGTGTATTGTTTAATTATTTAGATTTTCTAATATGTATATATATAATTTAAAAAAAAATAGTGGGCTTAGTCATATATCCTTAATTATTATTTTTTTAAATATCTGGGCCATATTTTGAGTTTTTTTGGGAGGCCAAGCAACTTCCTACTAACCCTAAGGGGTTGCCTCAGTGGTAAAGGCTTTGGGTTTGAGTGGTTTGCTCCCTCTCAGGTTAAAGGTTCGAATCCCACTAGATGCATTTCCTTGGGGCCATGCCCCATGGTGTGAAAGCCAGTGATTTACCCTGATCTGTGTTGGGAAACTTCTGAGGGCACGGGGCACAGGTCCCGGAGATTAGTCGAGGTGCGCGTAAGCTGGCCCGAACACCCCGGTTATCCAAAAAAAAAAAAAAAAAAAAAACTTCCTACGTCCCCATCCAGAGTCATTAACTCGTGGTGCAAATTGTTGAGCATAAAATGATGAATCATTCAACTATTGATTATATGATAATCGCTCATAAAACTTAATTTTATGTCCTATTTAACAACTCTATTTATTTACTTAAAAAACAACTAAAAATTTTAAAATATTCAAAAAATTTATTAAAAGATTCTTCATTTCCCACAAAAATGGATTAAAAATTTCTCATTATTAATTTTAACACAAATTTAAAAATCAAAATCTTATCATTGATTTACATCAATTCAATCATAAAGATTTTTAATTTTAAATACCTACACATTTATTTAAATGAAGAGATAGATTTTGATATTTAAAATATCTCATTATAAAAAGGGATAAAATAATAGAAAACGTCTCCAAATAGAAAATCTACAATTCAATAATAGTACCACATCATCCATACAATAATTTAACAAGTCAACACTATATTATTAAAATATTAAAAAATAATTTAAAATATGGATATTAAATAATTTATAATATTTATTAATTTATTTATAATATCACGTTACTCATATCTATGTTGTATTGACTTGCCAGATTTTCCATGAGAGCTTTTATTTAATTAAATTAATAGTATCATTCATTTCATTTACATGACTTTTAGTTTTCAGACAAGAATCTTTATCTCTATCCTTCTCCCTGTTTTTCTTGTCTAAATACCTGTCACTTTCTTGCATTAATTCTTTGCTTTTTGTCAATCAAAATATCTCCTCCCGTCTGGGTATTTTGTGTTTCTGGAAAAGATTCATCGCTGCTTGTTGGGGATGTGAGTGTGTTATGAGCTTGTAATTATACTGTAATTTTTTCATTATTGTGTGAATCTTTTGTTGTTTGGATTTTTCATCTCAATATAGCATCTGGGTGTCTCTTATTTTGTTTGTTGATGTTATATTTGAATGTAAATCTTTTACCTTTGGGTTTACATTAATCAAAGGAGTAATTTTATGATTAATGATGAAAAGGTTGTGTTTTTAGTTCTTCCATGGGTCACAGTTAATACTTTTTCCTCAGTTATTGCTGAGTCTTATGTTAGATCTCTAAGTATGATAATTGATTTGAAATTTTTCTGAAATTTGAGTGACAATTTATGTGTTTGGTTTGTATCGAGTTATAGAGTTATCATGTGTGAGCTCAGTTGTTTCATGTTTGAAATTTATATATGTGAATGCTGAATTTAAGCTTGATGTTCACTTGTTTTGTTTGTAAAATATGACTGGCAGTCTTGAGGCTACTTGTTTTTTTATGCAAAGGAGTCGATTCTTCAGTTTGCATTTCACTTTTTGGCGCCTGAAGTGGTGGTCCTTTTCATATGCTTTAGCTGTAAATCTTTGTTTGATTTCAGACAGAGATAGAGATGGGGATATATCTCAGTAGTCCGAAAACTGAGAAATTCTCAGAAGATGGGGAAAACTATAGGCTCAGATATGGTTTATCGTCCATGCAAGGGTGGCGTGCAACCATGGAAGATGCTGTGAGTAATAACTAACACAGAGGATCTTTGATCTTTCAGAATAAATTCAACTTTATATTCTTTTCATACTCCAGATTATTTTTATGATGTCTTGCTGCATTAGAGATCTGCTGTTCATTTCTGACTTTTATTTTGTTTTCTTCTCCAGCATGCTGCATATCCTGATTTGGATGATTCAACTTCATTCTTTGGTGTTTATGATGGTCATGGAGGTAAGAATTGGAATGTTCCGGTACTTTAGACCATGGATGGTCATTTTCACTATTGTTTGTGTTGACTTGTGCTTGCACGACATTATCAATTATAAGTTGCTTTGTCTTAGTTTTCAGTTATTTATTTTTGCCCATTTCCATGGTGGATGTTGAACCAATCTGAATTCTGCATATTCTAATTATTTGGGGTGTATCTGGACTGCACTTCTTTTTTGGTGTTTGTTTTGCAATCAGTTTACGACAAAATGTGTTCTTTTAGCAATTATTCATAGTCCCGTATTCATTGACAAAAATCTCTAGATTGGCTTATAATTATAGTATCCACTTAGATAGGTGCTCCTTTCCATATTGAATCGTAAAGCTTTTTGCGATTCGATTTCCAATCTTAGAGCAAAATCCTATGTTTTAATCATAGATATTGGTACAGATTTTGCGAAATCTGTTAGTAATAAGTAGCATTTGTTACTAAACTACAGGGAAGGTAGTTGCAAAGTTTTGTGCCAAGTTTCTTCACCAACAAGTCCTCAAGAATGAAGCTTATGCAGCTGGAGATATAGGAACATCCGTTCAGAAAGCATTTTTTAGGTAATTTTACTTGATTACTTGCATATTTCCCTATTTCCTTGTGTTTTTCTTTTTGTTGTTTTAAAATAATTTTGTTGATGCTAATAACGAATACATTTAAAATGGTTTCAACTGAGGTGACATTGAATGGGAGCCATTGGGTGTATGATTAATAACTATAATTCGTGATGCAAACTTCTATGCTATAAAACATTATTATGCGTATAGGTATGTTTGTGTGTGAAAAGAGTTGTATCCTTGATGTTCTCTTTGTTTCTGTTACGTGAATATGATGTTTGTATTTAGAGAAGCTACTAGTATCCTTACCACGGAGTCAATATTGTAAGATCTAAATGCATATTGTGGAATATTTGTTACAAAAAAAAAGGAACTCTTATTGTGAATTGTGATTGATGCTGCTACCTTTATCCCTACTCTTCGATGACAAAACTTGCTTGTGGTCAGTATTGTGTTTATTTTCAGCAAGTTTACTTGGCATCTGCAGGATGGATGAGATGATGCAGGGACAAAGAGGATGGAGAGAATTAGCTGTTTTGGGAGATAAAATAAATAAGTTTACTGGCATGATAGAAGGGTTGATATGGTCTCCGAGGAGTGGTTATCGTAATGAACAACCTGATGGTTGGGCTTTTGAGGAGGTATAACTGAAAGAGTAAAATCATGTTAAAAATTATTTACTACTGATTAATGGGATTTGCTTTAACCTTCATATAATTGAGTGTAAAGTTCATATGATAAATTGTACTTAGGCCTCAAGAAATTATATACAAAATGTATTAGTTATTTGATTCATTTTTCTTTGATTTCATTTAATGTACAGTAGTTTATGATGATTATTTTCATAGAAACTAGAAAGTAATACTTGTCTTAATATCATAATCAGGGCCCTCACTCTGATTTTGCTGGACCAAATTCTGGAAGCACAGCTTGTGTTGCAATTTTGAGAAACAATCAACTCACTGTTGCAAATGCTGGTGATTCTCGTTGTGTGATATCTAGAAATGGCCAGGTAAATTTTGATCGAGCTGATATATTTTTCTTGTATTTTGGTCCAGCTTATTTGCAATTAATTAATTAATTATAATTATTATTTTTGCATAGTTTTAAATGGGAAGTGAAAGTAACTGATTATTGTCGCTTCAGCACTGTGGGTGGTATAAATTACCATTCAGTTTTGGTCAATAATGATTGAACGGGCAATTGCACTTACATGACATTAACTTGTATTTTTGTTCCACAGTTCGGAATGAGCATTACCTTTACTGTTTTTAATGCAGGCATATAATCTCTCAAGAGATCACAAACCTGATCTTGAAGCTGAGAAAGAAAGGATATTGAAAGCTGGTGGATTTATACATGCAGGACGAATCAATGGTAGTTTAAATCTGTCAAGAGCTATAGGTACTTTGCCTGCGGGATTTAATCTTTTATGTTTTCAAGAAACTTTTTGTCATATTATCGGTTGCTTGAGTCTGGGTTTTCACTCCATGCCTTAAAAACTTAAATTGGGTTTGAGTCTCCTGGAGGAGGCATTCAGATTCCGTTGAGCACAAGGCTAGACCATCATCTTTCTAGTTTAGAATGATTGTCTGCACTTTTTTTTTGTAGCATGCACGCCACACACTCTCACACAAATGCGTGTACACAGGCATATAGGCTTGTCTTGTAGTTCCAATGCTTCCGTATTTCAATGTTCTATTATTTGCAGGTGACATGGAATTCAAGCAGAACAAATTTTTGTCTGATGAAAAGCAAATTGTTACCGCGAATCCTGATATAAACACTGTATGTACATTCTGCTCTGTGAAATATATCCTTTATAAAAAGATAGGCCGTAATTTACAAATTAGAAAGAGAAAGATAAAGGAAAAAGTAAAATAAAAATCTATATACTGTTCAATGTTCTAAAAAACGCTAGGCGATAGACGTACGGTGGGAGAGTGCCTAGAACTTCTAGGCGCCACTAGACGTACGCCGTTATGCTGTTTTATTTTTTTATTCAAAAAATTGGAAAAGAAAAAATTTGGAGGAAAAAATGTACAAACCCGCCTAGAACCGTCTAGGCGGCCGCCTAGACCCACCTGACCTGCCTAGAACCGCCTAATCGCTTGACACCGCCTAGCAACCGTTTTTATGCATAATTGAAACTGCCAGGCACCGCCTAGCGCCCTATGCTGTCAAAGGCGATAGGCGGTGCAAGGCGTTTTGATAGTCTAACTCGCCCGAGCGTTGCCAAAGCGGCGCCCAATCGCCCCTTTAATTTGTCAAAGAGCTGGTTGACTAGTCAACTATACATATATATATATATATATATTTTTATCTATTATATAAAGTTTTATAGCTTATATAAAAAAATCAAACAAGTGATACCAATAATTAATTAAGTGCAAGTGTTTTTATTTTATTTTTTCCTATTTTCGGTGGAGCCCTCCACGAAATGGAGTTTATGAATTGAAAAAATTCTACAAATGGAGAATATATAAATGATTCAAATCACACTTTTTGACTTCAATTTTCAAGGAAACAACTCATGCTGCCACACGACCCATACCAAAGTGGTCACACTATATAAATGAATTTAATACTTTTTGACTTTTTGAATCAAATGCTTCCAAAGATGCCCACAAAAGTCACACCATATAAATGAATTTATCAAAACAATAATAAATATATCTTGTAAACAGTACAAATACAGCTGTAAATTTCATTTGGAAATAGGCAAACAGCTCATGTGCATTTACTGGCAATTCTCTCTCTTCAACAAGCTTTCAATTCTGATGCATGGGTACTTGTTGACCACGTGGGCACAACTCTCAAACAGTCACTTGTTTCCAGCAGGCTGCCTAACGTTTTCAGCTTGAAACTGTCAAGGCGCCTGCCGACAGCATAGCTAGTGCCTAAGGGCCGTCTGGGCTGTTTTTTAGAACAGTGACATTGTTTCACGGATTCAAATATCTGAGAGTTACGTTGTACTGGTTTTAAATTCATCTTCTCTTTTCCTAGAACTTGTAAGGTTTTGGGGTTAGCGCGGTAGCATCCATGTGATTGAAATCTAAAATTTTCTTCTAGAATCACTTTAAGAATCGTGGTTATGCTGTTGTTGATGTAAACAAATATACTACTAAATTAATCTCTATTAATTTTAACATGCATGCAATAAATTTTATTTATCAACATAAATAATTTTGTACTATTAGTAAAACATATCTTGATGAGTTTATTATGTTTCTTGAGTCGTTTTGAATATCCTCATTGATTTTTCTCTTACAGTAGTGTACCAAGCGTTGCACCCCTAGTTGGCACACCAACACTCCTCTATGAACAAATTGCTCCCACTTATGAGACCAAACAAAAAATCTTTTCTTTTCTATGATGTTGAAGTCTTAAATTGAAGATCCAAGAAACAAACTTTCTTGAAACAACTTTGGAAGAAGCTAAAAAGAGAGGAAAGAGAGAGCAAATTCGGCCAAGGAGAGAACTGCACTCCCTTGACCGAATTTCACTATTATTTATAAGGAGGGATTTTCTTTGTTGTATCTCAATACAAAAAGGATACTCCAAGATCTTTCCAAATCAAATTAGGTCGTTTAAAGGTTATTTCCGAAATAAATTAAGATACTTAATCTTATTAGGAATCTTAATTAAATAAAGACTTCCCTATTTAATCTTAATTAGGATTCTAATTAATTTGGGTGTTAGCCCACTAAATTAAAGTCCAATATATTAAATATTATTTTGGCCAATAATTAATTAATTAATTTATCTTACTTAATTTTAATTAACAATAAATTAAAATTATATCTAATCAAATTTTATTTCGAATTTATTAATCAAATTAATATTTATGAAGTATCTCGAATATCCTAATGGACCTAATCCAATCAAGAAATCTTATTTGGCCAAAATATTCATTTATTAACTTTTAATAAACATCATTGAATTTGTAACATAAACGAGAACTATATTTGTGCAACCGTCTTAGGTTCATTATCGAGTAGCAGTGAAATAATTTTAACTCTTTAATATTTCATCTCTATGATATTCCACATACCATGGGTAATCGCCTAGCAGCAAGCCATGACCCCTAGTAGATGAATGAAGTGAGAAAACTTATGAACCTTTTAGAATACACTTCGAGCATCTCATTTCATTCATTCTGATATTTATGTTTCTTATTGAGTCCGAGATCATGATTGAGTCAAATCCTTTCTACTCGACACATCTTTAAACTCGATCTTGTGGATTTGATATCTCTAAGATATCGACTGCTTTTGGACAAAGACTTATATCCATAACTTTGAGTTTCCTTGAAACATCTCTAGCTTTTATTATCAAAGTTATGAGATCACATCTTGAAGTATACGTGATTTAGTAGTCATCTAGCATTGATTCAAACGACGTAGATAGTTGAATGAGGATATACTAGTGAACCAAGAGTACTATCACACAAGCCATCATATGATCTCAGGTCAGAGGATATGATGACACTAATGCATTATTACGAAGATCAATGACTTTAGATAATATTACCATGTGATCTTATGCTTCTGTGGTCGTGTTCGATATTTCATTATACTAATGGAACATCTATTGTTTGTGTCATTATGATATGAGAGTCATCATCCATTCTATTAATTTCAAATGTCAATTTAGGCGACACACAACAATATTGGTCGAGTGATATATTATTGGCCTCCTGTATAATAATCACATTTTACCAAGAACTTAATTTGATGCATATAAAAATATCGTTGACTCTCATAATCATAAACGTCTTTTGGATTGACGATATTTATCTGATATAATGTATCGGGACATTCACATAAAATATGGATGTAACAATGTGTAGATAACAAATGCTTTTTAATAATAAACTGTATTATAAACATTATGCCTTAAACCATAACATCCATAACTGGTTTTAGGACATACACTCTAACAGAACTCCCAATAGTTTTTCATTCAGTCGATTATTTCTTTCTTATTTGGTTCTCTCTTAGGTTGAGTTGTGCGCTGATGATGATTTCCTTGTGCTGGCATGTGATGGAATCTGGTATGCATCTTATGCCTGTCTCTTTTATGTTATGGAGGTTGTAAGATTTTTGTATGTGATGAAACTCTATACGGGCTGGATTAACAAAAGTCCAATTAGCTGACTCTAAAAAATCAATGAATCTACATTGTGTATAGCTTGGTGGATTGAAATGAAGTTTTGAATTTTTACAAGTGGATGACTGCTGCATCCGTTAATTTTTCCAGGGATTGCATGTCAAGCCAGCAATTAGTAGATTTTATTCGTGAACAATTACAATTGGTGAGTGGATGAAATACATTTTTGTTAATTCAATCGACAAGTTAGATAAGATTCAGTGGCGATTAAAATAATACCCAGCAGTCAAGAATGAACTCCGCTTGACATTGTACTCAATGCAGGAAAGCAAGCTTTCTGTTGTGTGCGAGAGAGTGCTTGATAGATGCTTGGCGCCATCAACAGCAGTAGGTGAGGGATGTGACAACATGACCATGATCATAGTGCAGTTCAAGAAACCAATCCAGTCGTCTTCATCAACTTCTAGTGAACCATCCTCAGAATCCAAATCATATGACACAAGTCCAAAGCCCCAGGAAAGTTAATCAAAGTAAACTGCCACAATGTACCAGTACATCAGACTGCCAAGTTCTGGGTTCATCCCTTCACCCTTAAGCCGATGCAAGAATCCCGTTTGTACGAAAATTTGGGATCAAAGATGTATGTACTTGTAGAGATGGTCCAGCACAAAAAAGATTGAATGAAATGTTTTGTAACCCTCACGAGGACGGGAAGTCCTAAGCAGGGAATATTGTAATATCCGACCTCGCTAAAACTCAAGTTTTTGGACTGGTTTATAAGCCATGTGCTTTCCTAACTTACTACCCTTGTTCAAGGTTGTTATGTTGTGTTAATGCATCATACGAGTTTAAGGTTTACCACAACATAAAGATTATGACATCAAAGATGGGACGTACCTTGTATTTCTCTGCAGTTATAGAATGATGTGTCCATACTCCATAGTGATTAGTTGTGCTCTATGTAGCTTGAGACAATTAAAAAATATCTCTTCAGGTCCAAATTATTGAACTGTTCACAAAAAAACCACCACCCCACCATCAATGAACCCAGCTAAAGTCAATCCCAAACAAGGAAAAAAAAAGATAAACAAACCATGACAAAGCGTATAAGGGTTCTCTTCATTACATCAAAATTTCAATTCATAACAAAGTAGATCCCAGAAACAATATCAAGAAACATTTACCATTCCACTTGCATAAACTCTTCTACTAACTGGCCAGCATCATATTGGAAGTAACAACAAATTCCTGACCCACAATATTCTCAACAGCAAGATTGTTTACAAACCCAACAAGGCCACCAATCAATCCAATCGAAATACTACTTGTAAAAACTTACCCAAAAAATCTGGGTCTTGCCACTGCCCTCCACTTCTGTTCGAAAAATATCATTCTCAGCTATCACGTAATCAAGGGGAAAGACTGGTGTGAGCGGTCCCATAGGACATGTCCACTAATGATTTGATAAATATATACCAAATTTGAAATTAACCAATAATAATGGAGAGATAAATTTATTGATTAACCTATGACATTTACTCATTGGATAATTGATGAGCGGCTAATATACATATATTTTCCGCCCCGGTATCTTAATATTTTGTGCATTATCTCGAGTTTTATAAGTGTTTTGATGTGTTTCAGATGTATTTTACAAGTTAAAATAATATCAAGACCCAACGAATTCAATAAGGGATGAATCAGCATGCTGGAAAACTCGTACGCGCTGAAGAATAAAAATCAGCAGTGAGCACCATTCTTGGGTGAAATTACCTACAAGCAATACAACAACCAAATTCTATATTCCCAAGAGGGGGGGGGGGGGACTGGGTTATTGCCTAATAATGCGGAAATTAAATTCTTTGTCGATTTTATCTAGTTTTACCAATTTAGCCTTAGGTTGATTTTATCTATTCGATATATCCCATATATGCAAGTTTCTAAGTAATAAGCATATAAATAAATCAAACTTGCAATAAGTAAATAGTTAAGGGATAGAGAAAATAATATCATGATTTATAGTGGTTCGACCAACAAAGCCTACGTCCACTCCCCAAAGCCACGCTTGAAGATTTCCACTATCAACGAGTTTCCGTGGCTCACCTGCAACCAAGAGTTTTACACAAGGTTCACTCCAAACCCTTACACTTTGAGTTTTCTACGTAGGCTTACTCACAAACCTTTACAATTACCGAAATGATGGGATTTCACAAACCGCAAGTGTTTTGAATAAGAAATTTGTACAAAACTTGGGCACTCACAAATATAAAGAAGATTGTGTGAGTTGCTTATCCAAGTATTCTAAGCTCACTACAAATATATGAAGGTGTGGTGTGTGAGTTGATGTAGAGTGTGTATGATTATGAAGGTTTATAAAACACTTTTGTTTTTGCCTTAATGTAAGATGTATGAAGGTTCTCTAACCCAACAAAAATGAATTGGGGCTCAATTTATAATAAAATGCAAGACAATCCCCAATTCCCTATCTGAGACCCGCATGCCAGTCTCCAGACACTGGTATGTCGGTCTGGTATAGTAACGGCTCTCACTATATTACCGTTATAAACATATCCGTTAGGCCGATATGGTCATGTTGGGGTTTTGGGCAAAGGGCGCGACGGAAGCGCTGTTCAGGCGAAATCGTAATTTTAAAACTTTTTAAATTACCGAACGAATTATTCAATATCCAATATGAATAATTCATTCATATTTCACCTAAACACATTTATTCGATATCAAATAGCGACATAAATATATATGAAACGTCGCGAAACTTTTACGAAAACGGTTTTCCGCGAAATGGCATAAAACGCGTTTTTGACCGAACCGACCAGCCAATACACATGAGGGCTGCCCAGGTCAGCCCCAATAGTGTTTGGGCAGTTCATGGGCTGCCCGAACAGTGAAAAATTCACTGTTTGGGCAGCCGTCACTCGGTTGGCTCAAAAATCACCCGGTAATGCCGTTTTCGCTTATTTCAACTCCGAAATAATTTCCGGCAATTGTTCCAACACCCAAAACACATCCAATACATTCAAATGTCATTATTTTCATCACAAATAACCCAGTTTTTCCAGATCTGATTTTGCAACAAAAATAATCAATTTTTCATGCTTTAATCCAACTTTTTCAACATTAATCATATTAATCATAACACCAATTCAAGTCACTACAAATGAACCACCCAAGAACAATTCTAGGTATTACAAGAGTGGTCATAACACTGTAGAATGGCAACATATCATCAAATGACCAAATTGGATAATATTACAATAATATTATCCAAAAACTACTTCACACATGCTAAACACTTCCAATTCATCCTCCAAACCAAAAACACTCAAATTATAAAGTAAAGAAGAAACCCTAGAATCCATCTAGATAATCAATAACAAGAAACATGCTTTCCAAGCTTAAGGGGATTGAAAATTACCTTTAATCTCTGATTTTCCTAAAGCTTTGCTTGATTTTTTCTTCTTTTCTTCCTTGAATCTTCAAACAATTTGTGAGTGTGTTTTGGAAGAAGGGTGTTCGGCCATGGAGGAGGTTGGAAGGGAAATGAAAATTTTTTACTTTAAAAAATTGTCAAAACCGACACTCCAAGGGCAATTTGGTCAATTTTGTGTTTTAATTTCATTAAATTAAAATAAAGAAAAGATAAGCTTTAAGTTTTGACAAATCAAATTTACACACTTAAGCTTAATAAAATCATGCCATTTGTATCAATAATAATTAAACATATTTCATAACATTTATGAAAATGGATATTATTTAATTATTCAAATATTTAACATTTAAATATCTAAATAATTAATTAATATAATAATTATTATATATGTATTTTTATTTGCATTAAATAACAAATACATATATTAATGGCATGTGTCAAAATCTCATTTGATAAATAATTAATGTGCATCTAATCAAATTATGTATCAAATACAAATACACAATAATTACGATTGACCAACAATGCCCCTATGCATGTGTTTTCGTTTAACCGTTTAAACGATTCGAATTAACTCATTTAATCTGATGAAGAATTATGAATAATCTGTTTATTCACAAAGCGTTGCCCAAGTGCTCAACGAGTACACTTCATATTGTGAGACTCTCTAAGTTTAGGTTTATCCGTCACGAAATCCAATTTCGTGTCCATAATTCACCCACTCATTAATTATGACGACCACAGATAATATCGCTAAACTATGCAAGTGAAGGTCATTGCATACATATAATCCCTCCGTCACAGGCTATCCATATTATACTTGAGATATAGATAAAAACGTCAAATTCTTTCAGTATAATATAGTCGACTTTTCAAATTTACGATATCTAAATAACACTCGGAACTGATTTTCGAAGTTATCCCACGACCATGGATTTACTAGATCACAAACACGTGTAGGATGCCTATGCCATGTACACAGGACTGGCAGATTCTATCTTGATACGCACAATATATCATGAGCATCAGTCCACACCAACGAACAGACGGAGGTCTGATCATGAATAGATCGGTGACGTGACTGTCATCAAAGTGTGGATGATAACTCATATATCCACAGTGGTATCTCAAGTCGAATGACCACTATGCTCGCTCAACTCGAGAAGATTCCTATTGACGTTGGTGTACCATCTATTAGGAAATCTTCAGTGAGTCGTTCGGTGTTTATCAAATAAATACCTACATGTCTATACGAGCCTCCCGAGACTCATGGTTCATTGGGATAAACCATCAGACCAAGTCACGATATACGACATGTACTGGTCTCAGTGGATTTTACTAATCGACCCGTGTTAGTAAATCTTGACCAGAAACTTTATTTAAGGATATACAACTTATAGTGACGCTTCCCAATGTCAATTACAAACTACGTTGTAACTGCGCACTACGTTGTAAATCCTAGGGTCTTTGTCTAATATACATGTATCACTAAACCAGATTTAGTTTCAATCTAATCGTAATTAGATCGAATATGTGTATAAAAGACAAGAGGTGCTACCATTAAATAAGTAATATTATGGAAAATGGAATTTCTCGTATTATTAATCAGACATAAATACGATCCAGATTGGCACTCCGAGCACCAACCCTAACATGTCACCGGTATGATGACCGATTTAGGTCATGCCGGTTCCAGTAAGGAACTAGCCGTTAGGCTCACCGGTATGTGACCGGTATGAAAACTAATTTGGTATGTGTCGGTTCCAGTAGCTATGAATTCTTCAGGTTCACCGGTATAGTGACCGGTTTGGTCTGTGTCGGTTCCAATGAGTGTGCAAAACAGAGCATCTCACCGGTATGAGATCGGTAATGGACTGGTATGCCGGTCTCTGTACCAAAAATGCAGATATGAAGGTTTAAAGGCATTTTGTACATGAACCTAATGCATTTAAATGAAAGTGCATGTATCCTATGAGCTTAGGTACTTGAATAATCAATTTTTACAATATAATTAGAGCCCTAAGGTAGACTTTACATAAATTCTTCAATATGCGACAGTCTTCACATTCTTCGCTCTTCACCACCGTTGTGCTTCGACATCTTTTTGTAATGTCTCACTGTTGTGCGTCAAAGTCTTCACTCGTGTTGCATCATCAAAATCCATTACGTGATTGTGTCGCTAACAATCTCCCCATTCTTGATGATGGCAACCCCTTAAAACTTGTGAGCTTTTGAGAGTCCAAATTTTCCAAATTTTTCTCCCCCTCAATATTAGCTCCCCCTCAATGTGTGATTGTCTTCAATATAGCTCTATAAGACTCCAGACAAACACTAGTACATTTACTTACTCCCATTTAATGTAAGGGTGAGGGTAACACAAGTTTTGATCTCATTTATAATGATTTCTCCCCCTTTGACATTATCAAAAAGTGGAGAGGTAAGAGTTAAATGCTAATGAGATATACCAATTAAATATGTGCATTATCAAATGATGATACCAAAATTTATAAATATGCACATTTAACATTTTCCCATTTTGCCATAAAATCATGCATAGATAAATTTCTCAAAATGTATAACAATGAATACCAATTGAACAATGCATTTTCAATGATTTCTCCTCATTTTTCTCATTTTTGCCATAATATGTAAAGATCATGCATATGTCATCAAAATTTTACCAATTAAAGTAATAGTTTTGCATTTCATGATACCAATTAATCAAAAATAAAATATCCATGCATTTCATGATATCAATCTAAAATTTATGTCAACATAAATGCATTTCAAATTATGTTAAATGGCATAGGCATATTCAATGCAAATCAATCATGTAATCACATATATATCATTTAACTTAATAAATTCAATGTGACACCAATTGATACTTAATGAGGTTAAATATATGATTAAGGCATATAATGATATTAAATGAAAATTGATACCAATAGAAAGTTGATTACTTGCCTAATCATTAGTATGCTTTAAAATTTTATACCAATTAAAATATGCATACTACTACAAGTTGGAGGAAACAGTACCCATGTTTCTGTGAATACGGATTTTACCTATTACCGTTGTCATTCCTCATCTCTTTGAGCCTTTGGGATCAATTCGCAATTCTTCTTATGATCATTCCCAAAGCTCCCCCTACAAAATTATCAAGTGCATTTTGGTACCCAACATTTCTTGGGTCCATTCGGGTTAATTTTGATTCCTTGAGGAATCCATGCATTTACATTCTTGTTCATGCACTTTTATGTCCTTTCTTGTTGCATGCATGACATGTGATATTTTCATTTATAGCAATATTAGCATGAGAATTAGATACCTTAACAAAATAATTCTGTAAAAATTTTCTCTTGATATAAGGCTTATTCTCAATCCTTCTCTCTATTATAAGCACATTTTTGGGATTTAAATAACATATCAAAATTTTTCTTCCTAATGTGAATTTACTACAATGTTTTACAAAAAAATTACCTTTTTGTTTAAAGCAATATTTTTCATTCAAAATAAATTCGCAATCACATATTTTTGAGTTAGATGGCATGTTAGATATTCTATTTTCAAGTTCTAGCTTTTCTTTTTCATGTTTGGCCATTAAGCAAATAATTGATGGAGTTGGTGCTTGGAGTGCCAATCCGAATTGTACATTTTATTATTTATTAATAAAATAACTACATTTTTCATTTCATACCCTATTAATGGTATTGTCATTACGCGTATTAAATTGATGTATCGTTATGCTAAGAATGACATCGACCTTAGAATAATTTTGACACTAGGTGTAAACTATTCTTAAAGTAAATATTCATAGTCGTTGGTTTTGGAATACGGTCGAATTCCTATAACCTAGAAGACTAGCACATGTCGTATATTGGAATTGGAGTTCCAATAGTTTAAAGCGATGTACCATGAGTTTTGGAAACTCATATAGACATGTGGGTATTCGTTGGAGCGAATACAGAATGACTCACAGGTGATTCCTAATAGTTGGAAGTACACACCACCGTCAATAGGAATCTCATCGAGTCGAGTAGCATATGTAATCCTTTGACTATAGGATAACATTGATTTTGTGTGAGATCCTCCACACTTAGATGCCATGTATGTCAGAAACCTTTCATGGTCTGGCCTCTAGATGTTCGTTGGGTGTGGACGATGCACACAATAATCAAGTGCGAAGCAAGATAGGATCCGTCGGCCGTATGTGTACCATAAGGGGTTTAGGTATCCATGTTAGTAAAGTCACGATTCTAAAATCTTTGGCCAAAGTCGACACCTAGGGTGGATCACATCAGTTATGAAGAATCGTGGACATGTCGACATGAGATGTGCGTCTTGGAAACTTGACGGTATATTCTATGTTTCCTAAGCACAACTCGGATAGCCTACGACAGAGGGATTGTTAAACATATGTGATGACCTCGACTTGTATATAGTTCAGAAAGGTCGTTCGTGTTCTTCGCGAATTCGGAGGTGGCCGAATTGCGTACATATTAGCTAGGTTTATATGACAAACGTGTCTGAACTTAGAGAGTCCCGATATGAAGTGTACTCGTTGAGCACTTGGGTAGCCGATTATTTTTGATAAAATATAATATTTGATATTATAATTATCAACTAAGATAATCAAGTGTTATTGGATAACATTGATTATTTACTTTGACCTAATTGGATTAATTGGATTAATTCAATAATTACACAAGGGCTTAGTTGTAAAATCATAATTATCTCTACCATTTGAGGATATTATGGTAATTGTAAGTATGTAATAATATGTGGTTGGCTTGATTTAATTGGATTAAATCAAGGTGGCAAACATTTAACTAATCCATTTCCTAATCTTTGGCTTGATTTAATGTATTAAATAAAGTGGGAGACAATGGAGATTAGTCACACCTAATTATACATATTTGGACAAATTAGATTAAGCCCACTTAAAAGTTGATTACAACTTTTTTTATTAATTAAAATTGCCTAAGTTTTGCTATAAATAGCAAGCTTTAAGAAGATTTTAATTACAAGTTCAATACAAGCAAGCATATTCTTGAGAGATTAGCATAAGGTAGAGAAGTGTTTAGAGAAGCTAGTGAGGTCTCTACAAAATTTCATCTCATCTAGGAGAAATCAAGATTGGATCTTGAAGTGAAGCTTGGAAGCATTGGAAACAAGATTGGATCTTGAATCAAGCTTGCACACCTTGGAGGTTCTCCAACAATTTAACAAGGAGAAGTAGATCGGATCTTGCATCAAGCTTACTAGGTAATGTTTGATCTTCTCCAAAGCTATGTTTATTTGTGTATTAGATGCATGATCACATAGCTTAATGTTGAATAAGACTAATCAATTGTGTTAGGATACTTTAGAAGTATAAACATAACATGCTTGTAATAGGTCAAAATATTCATGTTAGACATGAAATAATTAATAAGAGTTTGGAACTCTAAATTAAAGCTTAGAGCTATGGCTGCCATTCTAGATTCACTTGACCACCTTTAGGTGGACTAGAATTGTTCACGGGACATTTCGTATTGGAATTCTAAAATGGTTTGTGTAATGGATTCAAAATTTACGCTAATGCGTACTTAGAATAAATTTATGTTTTTGGAATAATATTTGATATTTTGAAAAACTAGATTTTTATTCTATAACATGTGTTTATGTTGGTTTTGAAATTAAAAATTAATTTTGGGTGTTTTTGAAGTGTTTAGGGAAGACCGAAAATTTATTGGGTTATAACCTTCTTATTGCAGCTCTCTGGAATGAGAGCTGCTACTTAGCAAACAAACAAACAAACAAATAAATAAATAAATAAAGGGGCTGCGCGCTACAGAACCGCGTGCACTGTAGCGCACACTGTTCATGCGTGCAGTGCACGCGCACACGTTCATGCGGTGCAAGTGCACGCGCACTGTAGCGCGTGTGGCGCACGCGCGTGTCGCCCTTCGCTCAGTTGATTTTATTTTGCTTCGTTCGGGAGCTTTCAAACTCCGATTCAGTCCCGGTTTTTTCCTATACACTCGTAATGGAATATAGTATTTCATCAAATGTTTTAAAATTACACCCATACTTGATATCCATGGGTTAGACCCATTTTCGCTGCCCGAGTACCGATCCGACCCTAGGGGTTCCACAACTGCCCCAACATAATGGTATCAATAGCAAATGCTTAACCACACAACACATGTTTTGAATCTATGCCATAGTAATTTTAATTTAATCATGCATAGGACATATTGGATATGTATTGCATGTTTTAAATAAAACTTTGACCTAATAAAGTTAATGACTTGATTGTCATAAATCTCCCGTGATTAGGTGATTACTTTTAAGTAATAGTATTAATAATGTTGGAGCATTATTGGATGGTCCGTATTGTCAATACATAGATGAATGAGTTCTTACTATTTATATCCAATATCGTCATTAGTGTGAGGGTATAAGTGCTCAGAATTTAGGTCGCTCCGGTAAAATATTAGATGTAGCGTGATGAGTTAACGTAGTCACCAAATATCGTCATTAATGTGATGGTGTACATACGAAGCTCATTAGTGCACATTGACAAGTATACACCTAGAACACGTCTTAATCCAATATCGTCATTAGTGTGAGGATAAGAAATGGTTCAGGACCAAACTAGGAGTCACATGAAGTGATTGACCTTGAAGGTCTACCTAATGAGTTTACAAAGGCCAATATCGTCATTAGTGTGAGGCTGGAGTAAATGTCATGGGATCCACTTCCCGCTATGAAATTTTGATAGTCAAATTTCTATTTTTCCGTTAAGGGAGATTACAGAATTACGTAAAGTAGTGGGAGGGCACTGATAGATTTAAAATTCCATAATCAATTAGTGTTATCACTTTTGAAATGAAAATTATTCTGATACTACTCAAAGATGTTGTCTTGTAGATGGCTGCCACTAATCCATTGATGAAACTTTTGGATTCCAATAAGCTAAAAGGAGCCGAGAACTATTTCGAATGGCAAATGAACATGCGCCTTGTCTTGGAGTATGAAAAGTTGACTTATGTCACGATCAATCCACTGCTTGTTGATATCGATCCTGACTCCACTCCAGAAGAGCGAGAAACTTTTGATAGATGGAAGGATGATAACCTGAAGGTGAAATCCTACATCTTGGGATCGATGGTTCCAGATTTGCTGAGACAGTACATTGAAGTACCGGATGCTTGGAGCATCATGCGAACACTCAAGGAGTTGTTCGAGGCAAATCAAGAGATGGAACTTTATTGAAGGTCTAAGGAATTGTTCCGTGTTGAACTCAAGGAGGGAGAAGCTGCCAGCACTCATGTTTTGAACATGATAGACCAAATTCGATATCTGGAATGACAAGGCATTGTGTTTGATGAACGACTGGGTCATAATTTTGATTCTGTCTTCTTTGCCTGGTTCTTATGCTGGCTTTGTATTGAATTTCCATATGCATTCAATGCAAGCCACATACGAAGAACTTCATAACATGCTACGCACGGCGGAGCAAGATTTGAAGAAAGGCAACCCCACACTATATCTCCATGGTGGAGCTGGCTCTTCAAAGACTTTTAGGAAGTCAAAGAAAATTAAGATGAGGAAAAGGAAGATATCAAAGAAAAACTCCAAGAAGCACAAAAGCGCAAAATCGAAAGTAGCTCGTGATCGATGTCTACAATGCAACAAGTCTGGACACTGGAAGAAGGACTGTCCAGAGCTTAAAATAAGACCCTCAGGTACGCTTTGTATTTTTCCAATTATTGACATCTCATTAGCCTTAGATGCAAATAGTGGATGGGTGTTAGACACTGGAAGTCCCAGTCATATTTGCAATTCCCTGCAGGAAATGAGGGTTAAACGAAGGCTGAATAAATGGGAGATCCAGCTTAGAGTTGGCAATGGTGAGACATTGGATGTCAAGGCCATATGAACTATTGTTCTAGATCTCCCAAATGGATGTAAATTAGATTTGCATGACTGTTATTATGTTCCCTCACTTATCAGACAAATAATATCACTGCCTATATTAGATAAAGAGAGATATAAAATAAACATCAAGGATGAAACTTTATGTTTGTATGATAAAGAAAATTTATTGAAATGTGAATGTTCTTTATCAAACGGTCACTATGTTTTGGAAACATGTAGAGATGTCTTTAATATAGAGAAAAATACAAGTAGGAAGTCTGAACTAAATAATACTGAATTATGGCATATGAGATTGGGCCATATATGTGTTAGACGTCTATCCAAATTGGTGAAGGATGGTTTTTGATTGAAAATCTTACCTTAGATCCTTATCCGATTTGTGAGTTATGTATCCAAGGAAGATGATAAAGGCCCCATTTCAAGGTGTTGGACACCGTGCTGGAGATTTACTAGAGCTAATACACAGTGATGTGTGTGGTCCATTAAATCATGCCGCTCATGATGGTTCCATATACTTTGTGACTTTCACAGATGACAAGTCTAGATATGGATATGTCTATCTGATGAAACATAAGTCGAAAACATTTGACAAGTTCAAAATATTCCGAAACGAAGTAGAAAAACAAACCAGTAAATTTATCAAATGCCTTAGATCAGATCGAGGCGGTGAATACATGAGTGAAGAATTCCGAAATTATTTAAGGGAGAATGGAATTCTCGCCCAATATAGCCCACCAGGAACACCTTAACACAATGGAGTGTCTGAGCGTAGAAATCATACTTTATTGGATATGGTTCGATCAATGATGAGCTATACAGATCTTCCTTATTATCTTTAGGGTTACGCTTTATAAACTGATGCCTACATACTTAATAGGGTTCAATCGAAAGCTGTTTCTACGACCCCCTATCAGATATGGTTCGGTAGAAATCCAAGTCTTAAGTATTTAAAGATTTGGGGTTGTCCTGCATACGTTAGAATTACGCAACGGGATAAACTAGCACCAGAGGGTATAAATATAGGTTCGTTGGATATCCTGATAATTCTATGGGATATCAATTCTATGATTCCGAACAACGAAATGTATTTGTTGTTCGCTTTGCAACTTTTCTTGAAAAGCAATTTTTGAGAGAAAGTGGGAATTGTAGAGAGATTAAACTTGATGAGTTTGATCCCAACATTAAGGAACCTGAGATGGAACCAGAGATCCAACTAGGTGAAGGATCTACATCACAGGTTCTACGTAAGTTGAATAGAATATCACGGCCTCCTGAGAGACTGTTTTTAACATCTGATGTAAGCCTTGATGTTCTCCTCTTGGAGGAAACAAATCCGACTATGTATAAGGAAGCGATATTGGATATCGATTCGGGAAAATGGCAGGAAGCCATGAAATCCGAAATGGATTCAATGCATGCCAATCAAGTCTGAGACCTAGTTGAACTTTCTGAAGGAGTTAAACCTATTGGCTGTAAATGGGTTTACAAAAGGAAGCGAGGGCCCGATGGAAAGGTGGAAACCTTTAAGGCCCAACTGTTAGCAAAAGGTTACACTCAACGTCCTGTGATTGACTATGAGGAAACTTTTTCACCAGTAGCCATGCTAAAATCCATCAGGATTCTCTTAGCCATTGCTGCATATCACGACTATGAGATATGGCAGATGGATGTGAAAACCACTTTCCTAAATGGATTCCTTGAAGAAGATATCTATATGGAACAACCAGAGGGTTTCATATCTAGCGAGACTTCAAACTTGGTTTGTAAGCTCCAAAAGTCTATTTATGGACTTAAACATGCATCCCGAAGCTGGAATCGTCGTTTGATGAGATAATTAGATTATCTGGATTCATAAAAAATGATGAAGAACCATGTGTTTATAAGAAAGTTATTATAAGCATGATAGTTTTCCTAGTCTTGTGTGTAGATAACATCCTTATCATAGGAAATGATATAGGGATGATGCAAAGTGTGAAAGCCTACCTTTGCAAGAACTTCTCCATGAAAGATATGGGTGAAGCTTCATATATACTAGGTATAAAGCTCTACCGAGATAGAGTCAGGAAGCTTATATGGTTGTCACAATCAACGTACATAGACAAGATGTTAGAAATGTACAGTTTTACCAACTGCAAGGCAGCAAATGTACCTTTCCGATACGGCATACATCTTTCGAAGAAAATGGCACCTCAAACTGAGGAAGAGAGAGTTAGGATGTCTAACTTGCCATATGCTTCTTGTATTGGAAGCATAATGTATGCTATGTTATGTACTATACCTGACATCAGTTTCGGCGTCAGTGTGACCAGCCGATATCAATCTGATCCAAGTAATGATCATTGGACAGCCGTGAAACATATCCTAAAATATCTTAAAGGCACCAAGGATAAGTTTCTGATATATGGAGAAGATGAGCTACAAGTTAAAAGTTATACAGACTCCGACTTCCAGGGAGATCCAGATGATAGAAAATCTACATCAGTATATATATTTAACCTTAACGGTGGTGCTGTAAGTTGGCGTTGTTCAAAGCAATGCTCAACAGCTGAATCCACCACTGAGGCGGAATTTATAGCGGCTTCAGAAGCTGCTAAAGAAGCTGTTTGGATTAGAAATTTTATCACAGAACTTGGCGTTAGCCTAGTATTGCAGATTCGATCCCATTATACTGTGATAATAACAGAGCCATCGCGCAGGCTAAGGAGCCGATGGCGAATTCCAAGTCTAAACACGTGGAAAGGAAATATCACGTAATTAGAGAGATAATTGAACGAAAAGATATAATGGTCTTAAAGGTTCAAGGACAAGACAACATAGCAGACCCGCTTACAAATGCCCTACCTCCTAAGTTATTTGATAAACATGTGAAGGAGATGAGACTACGGTACCATCCAAATTGACACTAAGCAAGTGGGAGTTTGATGGAGTTGGTGTTTGGAGTGCCAATCCGAATTGTACATTTTATTATTTATTAATAAAATAACTACATTTTTCATTTCATACCCTATTAATGGTATTGTCATTACGCGTATTAAATTGATGTATCGTTATGCTAAGAATGACATCGACCTTAGAATAGTTTTGACACTAGGTGTAAACTATTCTTAAAGTAAATATTCATAGTCATTGGTTTTGGAATACGGTCGAATTCCTATAACCTAGAAGACTAGCACATGTCGTATATTGGAATTGGAGTTCCAATGGTTTAACGCGATGTACCATGAGTTTTGAAAACTCATATAGACATGTGGGTATTCGTTGGAGCGAATACTGAATGACTCACATGTGATTCCTAATAGTTGGAAGTACACACCACCGTCAATATGAATCTCCTCGAGTCGAGTAGCATATGTAATCCTTTGACTATAGGATAGCATTGATTTTGTGTGAGATCATCCACACTTAGATGCCATGTATGTCAGAAACCTTTCATGGTCTGGCCTCTAGATGTTCGTTGGGTATTGATGAGCGGAAAATATATCAATATTTACCGCCCCTTTTACTTAATATTTTGTTTAGTTTCCTCGTGGTTTGATGAACGTTTTGATGTGTTTTAGTTTATTTTGCAGATAAAATAATATTGGGACTTAATGAAATCATTTAGGATGAAATATGGGTCAAATAAAGGCAATTATTAGACTTGATATTTTAATTTTGGAGATTGGAAACTTGAAAGGGCGTTTTGACGAAGTGCAGTTTTGGAAATTCCAGTTTTGTGCATCTGTCGTATTTTGGGCATAACTGTTTACTCAGATATCGGATTGAGCTGATTCAAGTGCCATATTAAGAAGACTCAAAGTTCTACAACTTTGAAAGAGAAAATATTTTCGAATTCTGATGATTTCATGACCGAAATAATGAACCATCCAGAAGTGTGTGGAGTGTAATTATTAAAAGTCATTATCAATCATTTTCAAAGTAAAATATTAATTAATTAATAATTAATAAAAATTATCAAATCAATACCAAACAAGATAAGCAATTAGTGGAGCAATTATGGATTGGGTGGAGTAATTAGTGGAGAAATTAATAATGGATTTGGTGGAGAATTTGATGGATGATTTGATGGTGGCAAAATTTTGCCTATAAATACCAAGCCATTTCATTTGTAAAATTCATACTTTCTTCTTTGAAATTCTTAATGAATAAATAAGAAGATTGTATCTAATTTGTTTTTTTTAGTTTTCAGTAATTAATTTTCAGTTTCGCACTTTTTTTCTTTAATTTTCAGTTTTTACTTTCCGCAATTTACTTTTACGCACAGTACTTTTCTTTCTTTAATTTTTCTGTTTTTACTTTTCAGTAATGAGGAGGTAACTTCCCCAGCTAGGGTGAAAGGTAATTCTTTTACTATTGCTATTTAGATTAATCTCCCTTAAATAATATATTCACTATTTAAAATATTGACTTAAAAAGGATACCGCTATATTGGTCGGTTGGTAATTCATTTTAATCTTGTTTTAACCTGACTAATCAAGGATACCGCCAGATTGGTCGGTTGGTAATTAAACTTTTTTACCGCCTATATGGCAGGTTCATGGACAAATCTTTTTACCGCCTTAATGGCCAGTTGGACTTAATTTGACTTAATCAGGTTACCGCCTATATGGCTGGTTGGTAATGTTATCACAAGTTTATATATTATTTTATGGGAGATATCTAAATTAGTAGTAGTAAAAGTAATTCCTTTTACCTTAGCATTTTATTTTATTGTAATTTACTTTTCAGTATTTACTTTTCAGTATTTACTTTACCGCATTTTTACTTTATGTCTTTTTATTTTCAAGTTTTTACTAGCCCTAGTTATGTGTTGTAACTAAATTAGTTATCTGGGGTTGTGATGAAATCCAATATCACCGTTTTATAAGGGTTAGATTATAGTTTGGGTAATATAAAGATTTATTTATTGAGTCTTAATCTTAATGCTTTTTCATTAATTGGCCATTAATAAAATTGATCTGGTAAATCTAAAATGAACTAGACATAGGGATTTTAGGTTCAGCCTTAGACTCAATAGCCCACGATCTTCCTTGAGGATAGATAACCCTTTAATAGATTTCCTTACAGGATAGGAATATACCTATCGGGCGGGGGTAGCCATAATTGGAACTTAATGAATCCAGATAATTTGGTTGACATAGACATATGGTTCAATTGGGTTAAACTGGGTATTTGTGTCTGACCATCGACAGAGGCTCACACATAATTTAGTGTTCCAGGTTAATAAATCAATATATTACCCAACTTTAAGATAACCACTTCATCTTTAAAATGATATTGGAAGAAATCACAACCCTAGATAGTTTTTAATATTGAATTTTCTTAAAACCTATTTTCGACAACTTTATTTACTTATTTTTAAATTTAGAATCGTCACCTTTTCAAATCAATCAAACAACCTGTTATATACTAGTAATCATTTGACCTCATAAAATTAATAGAAGAGATATTAAGTCCTCGTGGGATCGATATTTTTATACTACTTGAACGATACGTGCGCTTGCGTTATACGTGTGTGTTTACGCCGGTCAGGTATGGACCGATGCACACAGTAATCAAGTGCGAAGCAAGATAGGATCTGTTGGCCCGTATGTGTACCATAAGGGGGTTAGGTATCCATGTTAGTAAAGTCACGATTCTTAAATCTTTGGCCAAAGTCGATCACCTAGGGTGGATCACATCAGTTATGAAGAATCGTGGACATGTCGACATGAGATGTGCGTCTTGGAAACTTGACGGTATATTCTATGTTTCCTAAGCACAACTCAGATAGCCTACGACGGAGGGATTGTTAAACATATGTGATGACCTAGACTTGTATAGTTCAGAAAGGTCGTTCGTGTTCTTCGTGAATTCGGAGGTGGCCGAATTGCGTACATATTAGCTAGGCTTATATGACGAACGTGTCTGAAATTAGAGAGTCCCAATATGAAGTGTACTCGATGAGCACTTGTGTAGCCGATTATTTTTGATAAAATATAATATTCAATATTATAATTATCAACTAAGATAATCAAGTGTTATTGGATAACATTGATTATTTACTTTGACCTAATTGGATTAATTGGATTAATTCAATAATACACAAGGGCTTAATTGTAAAATCATAATTATCTCTACCATTTGAGGATATTATGTTAATTGTAAGTATGTAATAATATGTGGTTTTGGCTTGATTTAATTGGATTAAATCAAGGTGACAAATATTTAACTAATCCATTTCCTAATCTTTGGCTTGATTTAATTGTATTAAATTAAAGTGGGAGACAATGGAGATTAGTCACACCTAATTATACATATTTGGACAAATTAGATTAAGCCCACTTAAAAGTTGATTACAACTTTTATTAATTAAAAATTGTGTAAGTTTTGCTATAAATAGCAAGCTTTAGGAAGGTTTTAATTACAAGTTCAAATACAAGCATAAGCAAATTCTTGAGAGATTAGCATAAAGTAGAGAAGTGTTTAGAAAAGCTAGTGAGGTCTCTACAATATTTCATCTAGGAGAAATCAAGATTGGATCTTGAAGTGAAGCTTGAAAGCATTGGAAACAAGATTGGATCTTGAAATCAAGCTTGAACACCTTGGAGGTTCTCCAACAATTTTAACAAGGAGAAGTAGATTGGATCTTGCATCAAGCTTACTAGGTAATGTTTGATATTCTCCAAAGCTATGTTTATTTGTGTATTAGATGCATGATCACATAGCTTAATGTTGAATAAGGCTAATCAATTGTGTTAGGATACTTTAGAAGTATAAACACAACATGCTTGTAATTATGTCAAAATATTCATGTTAGACATGAAACAATTAATAAGAGTTTGTAACTCTAAATTAAAGCTTAGAGCTATGAATACCATTCTAGATTCACTTGACCACCTTTAGGTGGACTAGAATTGTTCACGGGATATTTCGTATTGGGATTCTAAAATGGTTTGTGTAATGGATTCAAAATTACGCTAATGCGTACTTAGAATAAATTTTTGTTTTTGGAAAAATATTGGATATTTTGAAAAACTAGATTTTTATTATATAACTTGTGTTTATGTTGGTTTTGAAATTAAAAATTAATTTTGGGTGTTTTTGAAGTGTTTAGGGAAGACCGGAAATTTATTGGGTTATAAACCCTCTTATTGCAACTCTCTGGAATGAGAGCTGCTACTTAGCAAACAAAAAAAAATTACACCCATACTTGATATCCCTGGGTTAGACCCATTTCCGCTGCCCGGGGCACCGATCCGACCCTAGGGGTTCCACAACTGCCCCAACAATAATATCATTCTCTAAAACATGAATTTTATCCATATATGATGCATGTTCATTTTTAAGTGATGATGCTCATTTTTAATCACTTTATATTTCTTTTTAAGCATTTCACACAACTCATTTAATCTATTAAAAACATCAAGTAAATCATTATATTCTTGAGAGTTGTGTACATTTTCTTCTTCGTTTTCAAAGAAGAAATCTTCATCATCGATAGCCATGAATGCTAGATTTGTTCTCTCTTTGATCTCTTCCTCATTGGATGAGTTTGAGTCACTATCGCTCCAAGTTGAAGTAGCTTTCAATGTCTTTTTCTTGGATTTTCCTTTGAATTTTCTCAATGGGCAATCGGTAGCTATATGACCCGGTTTATTACATTCATAGCAAACTAATTTCTTGTGCTTCCGTGGCCATTTTTCTTCTTTCTTCTCATCCAATTTTGACTTTACTTTAAGTTTTACGAATTTGAGGAGCTTCTTGACCCCATTGGTTATTTGTATCAACTCATTATCACTATCTTCTTCACTTGAGCTAGTATCATCTCTTTTTCTTGCTTTCAATGCAAGATTCTTCCTTGTTCTTTTCTCATCTTCCTCATTTTGATCCATTTTGATCTCTAATTCACATTCGAGCAATTTTCCGACCAAATCATCTAGCTTCAAAGTGTTCATATCGTTTGCTTATTTGATGAAGGAGATGTAGCTTCTATATTCTTTCGGAAGTGACCTAAGAATTTTCTTCACTTGATCAGTTGGCCCAATGACTTTCCCTAGTGCACCTAGATGGTTTATAATAACTGTGAACCTTGAAATCATGTGATCAATTTCTCCCCGTATTCCATTTTGAAACTATCCAATTCGCACATGAACCGGTTGATATTTGATTCCTTCACTTGGTTTGTGCCCTCGGTGATCATTTCTAGAGACTTCCATAAATTATGTACATTTCCAAATTCCAGAAGCTTGTTAATTTGACTACGATCAATGGCACATAAGAGATGGTTAAGTGCCTTATCATTTGTAGAGCTTTGTGCAATTTCCTCATCGGTGAACTCAATATGGGGCTTATGAATCTCCACACCATTATTATCCATCTTCATCGACGTTTTTACACCATGTGTGATCACTTTGAAGGATTGTGTATCTACGGCTAAAATGTAGTTAAAAAACCTCAACTTCCAATAGTTATAATCGGTTCCGTTGAAGAATGAAGGTCTTGTAATTGAAAAACCCTCAGATTTGACGAGTTACTTGTAGAAGCCATGATCGCTTTCTCGGACATTTAAGTCTTTGTTGAGAAAACCTCTATTTGATACCAATTGAAATTACCCACAAGCAATACAACAACCAAACTCTATATTCCCAAGAGGGGGTGAATTAGGTTATTGCCTAATAATGCGGAAATTAAATTCTTTGCCGATTTTATCTAGTTTTACCAAATTTGCCTTAGGTTGATTTTATCTATTTCGATATATCCCCAATATGCAAGTTTCTAAGTAATAAGCATATACATAAATCAAACTTGCAATAAGTAAATAGTTAAGGGATAGAGAAAATAACACCGTGATTTATAGTGGTTCGGCCAACAATGCCTACATCCACTCCCCCAAGCCACGCTTGAAGATTTCCACTATCAACGATTTTCCGTGGCTCACCCGCAACCAAGAGTTTTACACAAGGTTCACTCCAAATCCTTACACTTTGAGTTTTCTACGTAGGCTTACTCACAAACCTTTACAATTACCGAAACGATGGAATTTCACAAACCGCAAGTGTTTTGAATAAGAAATTTGTACAAAACTTGGGCACTCACAAATATAAAGAAGATTGTGTGAGTTGCTTATCCAAGTATTCTAAGCTCACTACAATATATGAAGGTGTGGTGTGTGAGTTTGATGTAGAGTGTGTATGATTATGAAGGTTTATAAAACACTTTTTTTTTGCCTTAATGTAAGATGTATGAAGGTTCTCTAACCCAGCAAAAATGAATTGGGGCTCAATTTATAATAAAATGCAAGACAGTCCCCAATTCCCTGTCTGAGACCCGTATGCCAGTCTCCAAACACTGGTATGCCGGTCTGGTATAGTAACGGCTCTCAACGGCTATATTATCATTATAAACATATCTGTTAGGCCGATATAGTCCCGATATGAGGACCGTTTTGGTCCGTGCCGGTTTGATCGGTGCAAACACACGCGTATAACGCAAGCGCACTTATCGTTTAAGTAGTATAAAAATATCGATCCCACGAGGACTTAATTCCTACTGTTGTTATTAATTATTGAATCTATTTATTTACAAATATCTAATTAAAGGGAGAAGAGAATGATTGCTTGATTGATTTGGTTGATTGTAGATTTGCTAAATAAATAAATAAATAAAAAGACAAAAGAAAATACTAAGGAAAATAACAAAAGGCAGAAAGATGTAAGGTTGTGAATCTTTCTAATATCTTTTAAAAGATGAAGTAATTATTTTATGTTTGTGTAATAAATCGGTTTACTAACCTGGAACACGAAATTATGCGAAAGCCTATGTCGATGGTCAGACGCAAATACCCAGTTTAATACAATTGAACCATATGTCTATGTCAACCAAATTATCTGGATTCATTAAGTTTAAGTTCCAATTATGGCTACCCCCGCCCGACAGGTATATGTCTATCCTGTAAGGAAATCTAGTAAAGGGTTATCTATCCTCAATGAAGATCGTGGGCTATTAAGTCTAAGGCTGAAAGCTAAAATCCCTATGTCTAGTTCATTTTAGATTTACCATATCAATCTTATTGGTGATCAGACAACAAGAAGCATTAAGCTTAAGACTTAATAAGTAAACCTTTAAATTACACAAACTATAAAATAACCCCTTATAAACCAGTGATATTAGAATTCATCACAACCCCATATAACTAACACATAACTAGGGCTAGTAAAAACTTAAAAGTAAAAGACATAAAGTAAAAATGCTGAAAAGTAAAAGACATAAAGTAAAAGCTGAAAAGTAAATTACAATAAAATAAAATGCTAAGGTAAAAAGATTAACTTTTACTATTTAATATTTAGATATCTCCCTTAATATAATATATTAACTTGTGATTATTTAATCAACCAGCCATATAGGCGGTAACCTGATTAAGTCTAATTAAGTCCAACCAGCCATAAAGGCGGAACCAAAATAAACCTGCCATATAGGCGGTAAGAAAATTTAATTACCAACCGACCAATCTGGCGGTATCCTTGATTAGTCAGGTTAAACTAGATTAAAATGATTTATCAACTGACCAATCTGGCGGTATCCTTTTTAAGTCAATATTTTAAATAGTAAATATATTATTTTTAAGAGAGATTAATCTAAATAGTAACAGTAAAAGAATTACCTTTCACCCTAGCTAGGGAAGTTACCTCCTCATGGTGAATAGTAAGAACTGTAAAAAGTAAGAAAGTAAATTACTATTATTACAATACATAATTAAAATTATTTACAAAACTAAAAACGAAAAGAAACTAGATAGAAAACTCCATATTTACATCAGAGAATTCAGAGAGGAATGTACATTTGAAACTGAAACATCGAGCTGAATTTATAGGCCTCGGTAGGCTCTGGGCATCGCGACGCCAAGGCCTTTGGAGTCGCTACGCCAGCTTCTTTTGGTCGTGGCATGCTGAGGTGATTACACGTGGCGATTCTGGATAAGGTGATAAGGTGACACATGGCAATGTGGTTGGAGCTCAATTATTGTGACACATGGCGGCTTCTGATTGGTCAGTTCAGATTCTTATCCGCCACGTGTCGATTTCGGATAAGAGTGCCAATATTTATGCTGACGTGGCGCTGACGTGGCGACATGTGGTAAAGTGACTGTCGGCACCATAGAAATGCGACACGTGGCACTTCGTGATTGGCTGATGATGACGTGGCAGTGAGGTGCCACGTTGACTCAGTCAAATGATGATGTGGACGATGACGTGGCTGACAGGTGGAGTGACACGTGGCGACAGCGACTATCGGCACCATAGGATGATGACACGTGGCACAACACATGTTAGCAGATCGGCTGTGATGGTGACACGTGGCACGTTAGCAAAGTCAAACTTTTCTCAGATTCTGACACGTGGACCCGGCGCATGTTAGCACTGTTCGGCGCATGTTAGGCATCGCGACGCGTAAAATGACCATTTGGCCCTTTTTGTCCAATTTTCATTGTTTTGCTCCAAATTACCTCCAGAATGTCCTGAAACTTTATTTATCTACAAAATAACACAAAACACATCAAAATATTCACAAAACTCAAGAAACTATACAAAATATTAGGTTAAATGAGTGGAAAATAGTGATAGATTTACCACTCATCACGGTTCCAGTAGCTGTGCAATATGCAGGGTTAATCGATATGGTCACCGGTATGATGACTGATTTAGGTCATGCCTTCCAGTAAGGAACTAGCTGTTAGACTCACATGTATGTGACCGGTATGAAGACCGGTTTGGTATGTGCCGGTTGCAGTAGCTATGCATTCTCCAGGTTCACCGGTATGATGATCGGTATGGTGACCAGTTTGGTCTGTGTCGGTTCCAGTGAGTGCAAAACAGAGCATCTCGCCGGTATGGGACCGGTAAGGAACCGATATGCTGATCTCTGTACCAAAAATGCAGATATGAAGGTTTAAAGACATTTTGTACATAAACCTAATGCATCTAAATGAAAGTGCATGTATCCTATGAGCTTAGGTACTTGAATAATAAATTCACAATACAATTAGAGCCATAATCTAAGACTTTACATAAATTTTTCAATATGCGCCAGTCTTCACATTCTTCGCTCTTCACCACCGTTGTGCTTCGACATCTTTTTGTAATGTCTCGTTGTTGTGCGTTGAGGTCTTCACTCGTGTTGCATCATCAAAATCCATTACGCGATTTTGTCGCTAACATTAGGTGCGTTGCGACGTGCCAACGTGAAACTTGCAAGTCGCAGCGCACGTGAGCGTGTCACTACACAGAGAAGTGCGGCTTCGCCAAGAACTCGATTTTTGAGTAGGAAAGACCCCCCCAGACTTTCTATATAAGTACAAGTTCGTCTCAAAACATAGAGGAAGCCTCATAACACAATTTTGGAGTCATAGAGCATAGAAGAACGCCTATAGCAAGTTAATGACGAGTTCTTCAACTGGTGCTGGAGTTTGAAAGTGAAGACTGCAATGAGAGTTTTTTGTTCCATTTTCTCTGTAATTTATTATTTATGAGTCATTGTTTTGTATTTATGATGATTAGATTATATCTATTAAATATTATGAGTAGCTAATTCATTAAATTTAGAGTTGTAAAGGATTACGAGCACATGTTTATTAATTAATTTGCATATTTTATTCTCTTGGGTTTATTATTTATTATTTTATATGCTTTGATGCATCTTTTATTATTTGACCAACAATAGAATAGTCGTGGTAAATCCGTAAAAACTCTAATTCTTTTGAAAAAATTTCCATTCATGATAGAAATATACAAGCAGGGCATGCGTAGCTAATATTAGAACTTGATCTTAATGAATTTGGTTTAAGTTAAGTAACATAAACATATAGTTAATTTCTTTAAGTTGAATATTTTTACCTGACCATCGAAAGAGGCTTGTAGATAGTTTAGTATTTTAGATTAATAATTAGTAACGACAACCCAACTAAATGGAAAATGTCTGGACTCATTGTTTGCGTACTTAAATAAAATTACAACCCTAGGTTCTCACCCATAAAGTTTAAACTCAAAAATTGTTATTTGCTATCTATTTAATATTTCAATTAAATTTTAGATTAATGACTCTGTTTCTCAACTAATAGTTTAGTTTAAGTTAAGAATGTTAGTTTTTTATTAATAAGAAAAATATTAAGTTTCTATGGGTACGATATCCGATATTTTGTCACTATATTACTTGAACGATACGTGCGCTTGCGTGCTACATTTATAAAATCACGATCAATAGTCTCATAAAAGTTATTTTCCTCTCTAAGTGGGCAAATGATTTTAGCCAAAATTTTGAAAAAAAAAATCCTTGTTCATTTAATCGAAATCTGCAAAAGCCATTATAAAATAGGATACGAACAATATATTTTGCTGCCAAATCTTTGAACTTTTATGCAACACCAAATCTGCAGGCTGATTATTTAAGCAAATTGACAAGCCTTCAGATAAAATGATAACCATCACATAAGTGATGTAACACCTTGTTTGCGCAATTTTTATGCGTGAAGAAAAAAGAGTGTGTAAGGTTCAAACCTCCTGAGACAAAGTCCCAGCAAGGGGTGTTTGATTAAGTGAATAAGCCTCCAAGGCGCATAAGCGCACAAATTACAGTCCTAAAGGTTATAAAAGCTAAAAGATAAAAAAAATATGCTCGTTTGAGTCTTCATTTGATGATCCATTTCTCTCTTGGTGTAGGTGAGCTTTTGTAGTGAAGCTTGTCAACCATTTTGGGCAATTCCAGTATCTCCCTTCAGTTGCTGGATCGTGCCTGTAACCGTTGAGCTGCGTGTCTCAACTGCTTGGTTGTGGAGGGAAAACCGTCCAACTGCTGCGATCGTGGAAGCAACTGTATCACGCATTTTCGTCCTATCCGCTAATTCAGTCGTCCCAAGCTCTTCGTCGCCCTTCGCTCCATTGTCCTTCCTCCCTTCGTTCTTTCCTTCATCCTAGGGTGATCTCGTTCCAGGGTCACATCATTTTCTCTGTCAATAATTGTCCCCCAAATTTACCTTGATCGAACCGGAAGTGAAGATCGAGGTGAATTTTTCGGTATTCCATCGACGAAAAGCGTATAGATTGGAATGATAGAAGCTTGTATGGTCATTCCTCTTCGCCCTCGACCAGCCCATCATTCGGCCAATCCCTCAGTCCAGAGAATCTGTGGAATCGGGTTCGCAGCACTCTCCGCATAAAGAAGCTGAGGCCAGCCGTTATCAACGAGTCTAACCCATCCGTTACCGGGAGGTGCAATACCTTCCACAAAGAGGACCCTGGACAATTGTCGCTAACGGACGCAGTCCATCCACAACATTACATTTCATTTTACACCTTACGCCGTGCGGATGGCCGTTAGTGAATCCTTTTACATTCCATTTTACACCTTACTAAAAGGAAGCTTCCATTTCTGAAGGCCTATGTTGCATGCAGATCTTTCCTATTTCCCGACTCTGTTATGCTTCTCCCGATCTCTTTTTTTTCATCTTAGCGAGTCCGCTTGGTTATGGAGGGCCAAGCTTCGATGTTTTGAGTAAGGTCGATCCTTAAATGGGCGGTTGGGAGACCTTGCAAGTTACTTCTTCAACCTTCCTCTTTTTTTACACTCCCAAGCCATGGTTCTCACGTGAAAGGCTTTTCCATGTGTTACCTGCCCGATTGGGGGCTCCCTGCCATAGGTCTGGTTTTTTGCCGAAAGTAAGCATGCAGCCTGATGGTATTGTCATATCAACTCTTCTTTTCTTATGTCACGCGCATCAATAGTGGTGATAGCCTGGATGATGTTTCATGGGGGACGCTTATGCTTACACCTGTACTTGGCCGATCTAATGAAGGCCAAAGTTAAAATGCCGAGGTTTGGTCGATCTATCGAAGGCCGATATTGGGGCTCGACCAATTCAGTGGCCGATGCTGAGTGTGTGATGGGCCCGAGGGAGAAGTGCTTTCCCTGCAGTTGGTTGGGCCTCCTTTTACAGTCCTATGCGAACCCATCACTTCTACAATAAATGTGTGACTCTTCTCAACGTGTTTCATCATGAGGCCTAATGAAGAGCCGTTTTTTACGTCACTTCTGTGTCTTCTTTCGTAGCACGTCACTTTTACAGCGAATTGTATTTTAACACCTGTTTGGGGCGATCCTTCATTCTTTTCATTTTCCCGCTGTTTCCATCCCTCGACTTTTTGGGTTGCGATACTTGTCCGAGGCTGAGCCTTTCGCCTGTTTATATAAGGGTTTAGCCCATTCTGGTTCTTTCTTTACTCTCCCCCCATTGCAAAACTCTTTTGTATTTTCGATCTTCTGGCATCAATGGCTTTTTATTCCTCTGCTCCCAAAACCAGTTCCTCCACTTTTGCTGATTATAAGATGGCACTGGACGACTCTTCTATGGGCACTTTCGGTGTTCATACTCTTGACGATAATTACAACCAGTGCACGCTTGGTCCTATTTTTACTGAAGTCCATACCATAGCCACAGCCCCGCTGGCTCAACAATTTCCTTCCTCTTCTGGTCTCCCATTTTCGGAGCCAATTAATATTTCTCCTTTGGCTCAGTCTAACCCGATTCGTACGTGGCCCAAAAATGACGCTGCGTTCGAGTCTTGGTTCCAACGTATGCTATTGCATGCAGATACTCGTGCTTTTCTAGATAAGAATGGTTTCCTTTCCTTCATTGAACTTTCGTTGGCTTTGCCATCCCTTGACCGCAGTTTGTTTCCTATTTCCTCGCTCTTTTGGTCTTCTGAGTAAAATGTATTCATTTTCCCTGTTGGTCATTTTACTGTCACTCTCCGTGACATCGGTACTCTCACCGGGTTGGCCCCCATGGGCGCACCTATTTCGGCTTGTAAAAACTTCTGTTTCCCTCATTCTTCAATGGACCCTTCGTCCTTTTCGTCATACTCTTCTTTTCTTCGCACGTTTTCGAAAATGGCTGGTCCTATTTCGATGTTGGAGCGAACGGCTTTCCTTCATTATTGGTTGTGCAAATATATCATTTATGCGCCTAGCCAAAAGCCTGTGGCGGGCTACCTTCCCATATTTTCAGATCTTGCCAATGGTCGTCGTTTAGACCTGACATCCTTCTTGCTAGCTGCTATTTATCGGGGCTTGGCCGTGCTCCAAAAATAACTTCGGTCGGGGGCTTCGCCCATTGCCTCTGGTACTTTATGGCTCGTTCAGCTTTGGTTGAGAGCTTATTTCCCTGTCTTCGGCGCCATCAATTCCAATCATCTTTATCCTTGTGCCGCTTTTCTTTTTACCCAGCTTCGGCCATCTTCTTTCCTCCCTCGCACTGCTTTTGAATATTTCTATACTCTTCCTCGAGTTTCCTCTTTTTTCCCTTTCTCAGTAGGGAATAGCCTTTCATTCGTTCATGATCTCCCTCTCTCGGAAGAGGATGAGTCAGGTCTTCGGATATGGCACAAGTTTTTATGCAGCCGCGACCTGATTCATGACATTCTGACTAGGGCCAATGGCAAGACTGGATTGGAGGTGTATTCTCCCAACTTCGTCGCCCGTCAGCTTGGCCTCGTTCAAGGATGGCCTCTTCCATTCTTCCATACGCGTTTCGCTTCGTTGGACCGTTTTAAAGTCCTTTCAGTTTCTTACGTAGAGGAATCCTCATCGGAAACCCGTTCTTTACTTTCTTCTTTTGTCATAGCTCCTTTTGCTTCTTGTACATTGGTCCATTCTTCTTTTGATCGTTTCTGGCCACCTGTCCGTGAGCGATTTTTTTTCTCTGCCCTCTATGAGGGTATTTCCTATTATTCCATTGTCCCCAAAGTCTTCTGAGCCAACAGGGTCAAAAAAGGCAACTGAGACGGCCAAACCCAAGAAGATAAAGCCTGCCAAGATTAAACAGCCTTCCCCCAGCCGTAGCTCAGATTCGGACGTGCCACTCATCCGTCGCTCTAAGGTATGAGTTTGAGACCTGTCTTCTTTTGCACATGAGTTTGATGTACTCTGAAATCATAATTGTGTATCTTGTGCAGGCGATTAGGATTGAGCCGCCTTCCGCAATGCCCGAAACGGCGCGAACTCCGAGGGCCGAAGCTCCCATAGGTGGAGGCGATGAGGTGGGACCTACAGAAATGCCGGTCGTTCAGTTTCCCTCTGATGAGGATGAAGCGGCCGAGGGTCCCATCATGGAGCAATTACCAGGAGAGTGCGGTGCAGTCGGAGCCGATCCCCAAGGTACGGAGCCATATATTGAATCTGGCCATTCGCGTCCAAGAGTCGAGGAAATTCCAAGAGACCATCCTCTATTTGAACGCTTCTCTTCAGACGGTTCTGTACCAATTGTGCAGGATCCGGATGATGAGGCTGAAGTGCCAGAGCCTACTTGGCCGACTGGGTCTCTTTGGCACCACCTCAAGCAACTTTATCCCTTAGTACGCAGGATGTCTGCCTCAGGGCTTAGAGGGAGTTATAGGGACGTGGACGACCTTTATAGTTTGGCCGAATTGGCGTCGTTAGAGGAGGCTCGGTCTATGTACAAAAATGACGTACTTTTCTTTGACGTACAAATGGTCCGTTTTATCTTAGGTGTCCCATACAAAACGAGGAATGAATATCGTCCTAAATCTTCTCCCAATGTCCCAACTGCAGGATTGTCGGCCTCATATAATTCTTTGAGAAGCCGATTTTGTGAAATTCAATTTTTCCTTGCTTCGGTTTTGATGTCTATTTCTTCTTCTATGTCGGTCATTTCCTCATCCGAAGCCTCCCTATCTGTTATCGAGAGCGTTGCAAATTCAGTCTTGTTGCCCTCATAGACGTCTTCACTTGTTCCAGCTTCCCCGCTGTTATCCCCCTTGAATTTTACGGGCAACAAGTAATGGTTGGCCACAACCGGTGGCATACTGGCGAACTGAATGACGATAGGAGGTTCTTCGTCGTCTTTTTCGTCCCGCTTTCGCCTGTCGAACTTAGTGCGTTCATCGCCGCTCGTCACTGCTCCTTTTTGCTGTCACTTCATTTTTGTTTGCTTCTGATTTCTCCATGATGCGAAGGCTACGGCCCGTGGTGGCCCTTGCTTCGCTTTATTGGCGCATCATACTGCCATAGTTTCTTTGATGTCGCCTTAACTGCGTCCTCGTCATTTCATCCACGGGGAGGTAGTTCCTGCCTGGACGTTGTCCTGACAGTGGCCTTTGGTATGAATGCCATATATTGGGCCAATGAATTTTCGGCCTAAACGTTCTTACATTTTGGACAAAATTTGAATTCTCCCCATAGAATCTTGGGGCGAAGGTCCGTGTCTGCCATGCTGCTGACTCTTTCTTTACGGGCCTTTCACAAGTCTTTTCTAACTCCCTCATCCATTCTATATTGTTTTTTCATCGAATACAAACATTATGCCGTTCTCCATGCTCTGAAGGTGCCTTAATCCTTTCCAGAGCGCTTGAACGATGATGGTGTTGTCCTTTGTCTAGAACTAATTTGACCTTCGGCAGATTCATCTTGGCAAGGTCTGAATTCCACCGATTTTGGAAAAGGGTTGTTATCCACTGCCATCTTTTTCTCGAACGTAATTCGTCCAGATTCTATGGCATCCTGTAAAACATTTCGAAAAACAAGACAATTATTAGTTGTATGAGACCATGCATTGTGCCACTTACAATATTTTTTACTACCGATTTGTTCGGCTGTTGGCAACGTATGTCGATCGCTCAAACTAATTTGTTTATCTTTATACAACTGATCGAATATGGCATCAACTTTAGTGATATCAAAAGAGAAGTTCCTACTATTTTTATTGTTCTTTTCATTGGCTTGGGGCTCTGCCCACGTCTTACAAATGTAAGGCTTCCCCTTAACCAATTCGGCCAAACATAAATCGGCCGATTCGACGTCTACTTCGCCCATTTCATAATCAATGTTTCTATAATACGTCCCTTTGCTCGAATTTTTTATTTGCTCATCTTCTCGTAATAACCGCTCATAACGCTCCACACTTGTGGTGAGTTGGGAAAGGTCCCAAAATTCGCGATCCTGAAATGTATTTTTTAGATCGAGATTGAGGCAACCTTGAGCGATCCTCACAAATTCCTTTTCGGGCAGAGGCACGTAACATCAGCCTCGGGCTACCTTAAACCGCTGTAAAAATGTCTATGCCCATTCTCCTGGCAACTGTCTTAGGTTTGCCAAATCGGCTAAGGCTACTTCAGATTCGGCCTTGTAGAATTGCGCATGGAACAATTGTTCCATTTGCTGCCAACTTTCCACCGAATTGGCCGGCAGGCTGACATACCAGGAGAAAGCTACTCCTGACAATGCGCCGTGAAATAACCTCAATTTGTGGAAATCGTTGACTTCCCCACACTGAAGTGTAAATCGCCCTATGTGTTCCATGGTAGAAACCTCCCCAGACCCCGTAAATAGGGAAAAATCTGGTATCTTGTAGTTTCGAGGCCACGGATAAGCCACATCGATCCAATCAGGATACGGCTTCTGATATCTTGGCCGAATTGGCCGTATGCCTAGACCGAATTGGTCTTGATGGATCTCGGTCATTTGTTCCCTTAACATATCGTTGCCATTAAATGGCCGGCTATGGGCGGCGGCTGCGGTCCTCTCAAAAGTGGGACATAATCGTGATTCTGCCCCTGAGAAGCCTGGATTCCTTGAGGCAACACCACTTCATGTTGTGCCATATTTGGCCCTTGATGCATATTTGGCCCTAATTGTGGGCCATTGCCCCCAGGACTTATTCCTCCCCTGAGAACCGTAGGGATGTTGGTCCCTTGCGCAGGAACATTACTAGGACCAGCCTCTTGACTGCTTGGTGCAGGGAGGGGCATAGTCCACGGCAGCGCCGTCCCGCCGTTTACACATTTGGCCATTAATTCGTTCAACGAGCTTAGATGTTTGGCCATATTTTCGTAATGTGAATTGCTAGTTGATACGAATTTATCTATGCCATGCGCATTTTGAAGCCTAACATGTTCGACAACATCCTGCGTGAATTCACCGAACAAGGCGCGTATCGCGTTAGGGCTGAGCTCCCTCATAGGTTCGTATCGACTATCGTCTGCCAGACCCTCGAAATGACCGACTACGGCTGGAACGTGGGGCTGGTTGGTTTGCTTCCGTCCTCATTCCTCCGCACTCGAGCCAGTTTGAGCGCTTCTTTTCGGAGGCATCTCCACTATTTACATCAATCCTCCCACTGTGGTCGCCAAAAACTGTTTGCGCAATTTTTATACGTGAAGAAAGAAGAGCGTGTAAGGTTCAAACCTCCTGAGACAAAGTCCCAGCAAGGGGTGTTTGATTAAGTGAATAAGCCTCCAAGGGGCACAAGCGCACAAATTACAGTCCTAAAGGTTATAAAAGCTAAAAGATAAAAAAAATATGCTCGTTTGAGTCTTCATTTGATGATCCCTTTCTCTCTTGGTGTAGGTGAGCTTTTGTAGTGAAGTTTGTCAACCGTTTTGGGCAATTCCAGTATCTCCCTGCAGTTGCTGGATCGTGCCTGTAACCGTTGAGCTGCGTGTCTCAACTGCTTGGTTGTGGAGGGAAAACCGTCCAACTGCTGCGATCGTGGAAGCAACTGTATCACGCATTTTCGTCCTATCCGCTAATTCGGTCGTCCCAAGCTCTTCGTCGCTCTTCGCTCCATTGTCCTTCCTCCCTTCGTTCTTTCCTTCGTCCTAGGGCGATCTCGTTCCAGGGTCACATCATTTTCTCTGTCAACACACCTAAAATTTTCTTCATTAGGCTTAGCAGATTGTTGAAGATTATACAAACGAGACGAAGTTTAGGGATTGAAGATGTATTCATATGTACAGGCTAATGTATTAGCTATTGTTGCTGATTAAGTGTTAATCAACTTGACTTTACTTGAGCCAACAGATTTGATTCATGTCCTATCCCCCAGCCAAAAACATTGTGGTAGCTTCTGCTAACCTCGATCACTCTCAATCCAGTTGTTTTAACTTTATTTAAGTTCAATTACTATTGGAAAAGAAAATGTGAATTGCGGCCGAATTGCTCAAGATTGAAGTTAGCTCTGTTTGCCTAAACCCTTTTAGCTGTATTTAAGTTCTGTCGATTGTTAATGGTGTTGCTTCAGGATGGTATTTTCTCTTATGATTATTTTGTTTTCAAGATGGTATTGTTTTAGATGTTTAATAATTGAGGACTTTGCTTTGAATCTCAGTGGCTTGAAACAATCAAATTAATCAGAGCTCAAGGTGAGACAAATTCGAGTGGAAGAAACTTTGAGTTCATTTGCTTCTTCTTTTTTTTTGGCACTTAACGTGGAATGATTTTACATTTTTGCTTCCTGTATATGTTTTCAGATTCTGAATTCATCATCCCAAGTAGAATTATTTTGAAGATTGATGATCCATTTACATGATTTGCTTTACCTTAATTCAACTGGCCACACCAGATTTAGTGTAATATTAGCTGTGGATCATGAATTACTGAAACATCTAAACAACACTTGCTTTCCAGAGAATATATATGTGCTCTTATAGATTTTATCTAAATCCAGAAGCTTGTTGCGGCTTGAATTTTGAGCTGTTTAGGCATGTCTCATACACGTTAGCATGATAAATAAACAAATATATGTATATTTATGAATCAGGCATCACAAAGATAAATGATTTTTTCTTTTCACTTTGTTATTTTTACATCTCCTTAAATATGTCAAGATTTGTACATATTCATTACCAATCAGTATCTTTTCTTCAATACTCAGCACAATTTTATTCCAATACAGAAAAGAAGATCTCCCATTTTCATGTTGTTGCATTGAAGAATTTTCACCACCGGCGTACATGCCAGTCTGCTAAAATCTGGTACAAGCATTTGGATAAGTTGCATCCTGCCCTCATGAACCTTTATTCATTTTCCACTTTTTTTCTCTATTTCAAATTAAATTCTGTGAGATCTTGTTTCAGTGTAGGTGTATGCAAGTGCCCATATACATTTTGAAGAAAATGACAGATTTTTTATTTTTTTTCCTGTTTAAGAAGGAATATTGAATTCACTGTTGGACTCCTCAGCCCAAACTGGAAGAGGATTTGTGTATTTCATAGTTTTTAGAAACCCAAATTTGCTTCTCTACTCAACCATGCATTAAGATTTAAGATTCTATATCTAATATTGTAAAGGAGGTCTCTAGGAAACTGAACATGTATTAAAATATAACAGCTTGTATCAAGTTTGTTCCAATTTGTCAGGCTGAATCCATAAACATTTTCTTGGTTTCAGTTTCTTAAATAGTGCTCTTTCTTCATGGACCCCCATTAAAAATCAAATAAAAATACTATACTGGAACAGCAAGTTGGCTCTTGTTAATGAAGAAAAATTAGAATTGATTATAGGTCTCTTTGATAGGAAGATGATCCTCTCTGGTCTTGAGAAAAAAAAAATGGTCAAAAAATTTGGCATGTGGGCAAGTTGTGATGAATTCATAATTCATTACCACACAATTTCAGTATTTTTATTAATTAAGTATTAGTCTTAGAATGAAGTCAACTTCTTGAAGAGGTAAAGGCTACTCACTTCAAGATCTTGAATTCAAAACTTGCCCTTTCATTACCATTTCATTCCAACCACCACCATTACAAGAACCATGCTCTCATAAGCTTCAAGAGCTTCAAGATCAAGCATGGAGTCTATAGAAAAGCAAGAACTCATTGACGAGAAACTGCCGGTCAAAGCCTCTTTGAACCAAAATGAGAATAACTTATCAGAGACCTGCATAAAAACCGAGATTTTATCAGTCTTTCTTGAACCTTTTCAATGGCTACAAATGCTGTCTTCCCATCTAAACTCAACTTTCATCTTTGGCATAGTACTTGTTTATGGTCTTAGCCAAGGCTTCTCAGGATCATTCTCTAAAGTGGTAACTGATTACTACTGGAAAGATGTCCAAAAAATTGAACCATCAATGGTGCAAATCTACATAGGCTTATGCTACATACCATGGGTAATGAAACCTATTTGGGGTCTTTTCACCGATGCTTTTCCGATTAAAGGGTATCACAGAAAGCCATATTTTGTGATTGCTGGTGTTATTGGCTGTGTCTCTACATTGGTGATTTCACTTATTGGCAAGATGCCTATTGCAATCGCTTTGGTTTGTTTGGTTGGAATCTCTGCTGGGATTGCAATTGCAGATGTGGTAATTGATGCTTGTATCGCAAGAAATAGTATTGAGATACGTGCATTGGCACCTGATATGCAGAGTCTTTGTGGGTTTTGCTCGGCTGCTGGTTCTTTGATTGGCTACTCTGCTAGTGGTTTTTCAGTTCATCATCTTGGACCTCAGGTCAGTTGTTTTTTTTTTTTTTTTTTTTTCCCAATTTAGATGTTAAGAAGTATTTTTATAATTTGCAATGTGAAGAAGAAAAGAACAAGTAACAAACTGTTAACGCTTCTATCTTGTTAATTGTAGGGAGCGTTGGGTCTCTTGGCAGTCCCACCAGTTTTATTGATTGTACTAGGTTTCGTAATTTATGAAACAAGACCTGCTAATATCCATTCTGAGAAGAAGAAGGTTAGCATTTTCCATTTTCT
The DNA here is from genome assembly GCA_019454045.1 of Zanthoxylum bungeanum. Classification (NCBI taxonomy): domain Eukaryota; kingdom Viridiplantae; phylum Streptophyta; class Magnoliopsida; order Sapindales; family Rutaceae; genus Zanthoxylum; species Zanthoxylum bungeanum. Next base: position 136,359 of record SKCR01015834.1, read on the forward strand.
ATTCGCCATTACTTTACTTTTTGTGATTTTTGTTTCAAATAATCTTAAACTAAGCTTGGATTACATTTCATAACATCTGTATACTTGCGTTTATAACTTCAAATGTAATGTAAGTACTATTTTTATCTAATACCTATGAGGTCATCATCTTCAACTAATCTGTCCTGGATAATTTTTTTATATGCTTGAAGATTCCACAATTCAGATTAAGTAATAATTTCTGAGAGTTACCACCTGTCCTGGATAGCAGCAAAATTGCTAAGAATGATAATTCAGCTGACTGATCGGATGAAGCTGGTCTAGTTAATAACTGCAAACTTTATTTCATTTTCATGTCCACAAACTTACAAAAATGGGGTTTTTTTTTTTATTGCATTGCTTTCCTTAGATCAGCTAGAACATTTATATTGGTTTGTCAGCTCATTAGCTGTCAGCCGGAAGTTTGATAGCTGTGAATCTTGACATCTTTGAGGTAGAGGTAGTTTAGACTTGATGACTTATATACCTTTAATTTTTATTCCGATTTCTGGCATGCATAAACAATATTGACTATCCCGCAGGCAGTGGAAAATGTAGAATTTACAATGAAGGGCATGTACAAGTCAATGAAGTGCCCTCAAGTGTGGAAGCCATCACTATACATGTATCTATCTTTGGCAGTTAGTATAAGTACTCATGAAGGGCAGTTTTATTGGTACACAGATCCTAAGGCCGGTCCTGCATTCTCTCAGGTTCCTTACTGTCTTTCAACCTAGATACATTTTCAAGTGGAGAGTAACCTCACATTGCTCTGTGGCTTATCCAATGCTGCAGGAGTTTGTCGGTGTGATATATGCACTTGGTGCTGTGGCTTCCATGATTGGGGTTCTAATCTATCACAAGACTCTAAAAGACTATCCATTCAGAAACCTACTATTTTTCGCACAGCTTCTTTATGGAATATCCGGAATGCTTGATCTCATGTTCATACTTGGATGGAATTTAGTCCTTGGTATTCCAGATGCTTTCTTTGTTATCATGGAACAATGTGTATCCCACATCATAAGCAAAATCAGATGGATTCCTATGATTCTACTGAGTACAAAGCTATGTCCTATAGGCATCGAAGGCACATTCTTTGCACTCTTAATGTGCATCGACAGCATTGGTTCGCTGACTGCCAAATGGGGTGGAGGAATTGTTCTTCATTTGTTGCATGTCACTAGGACTGATTTTACTAACTTATGGTTGGTTATTTTGATACGGAACATTCTGAGACTTTCGACACTCGGACTCATTTTTCTTGTACCTAAGGCTGATCAATCTGATGAACTGATTCCTGTTGATCTTTTAAGAAAGAACTCGGATACAATTACAGATGAGGAAGGCTTGCAGCTTGTCACCATTAATGAGAAAAATTAAGTTGCTTAGCAAAAGTACAGTGGAAATATTTACTGCTATTGTACTTCATATGTAAAGAAGTTTCATTTCTTTTCTTCTTCTGTTAAATTTGATTTATTTTCTTTTTCTTCCAAATGATAAGTGTTGGAAATTAATTGTTGTTAGTTATTTGGTGTTGTTAAATAACAACAATTAGTAATAATTTCATGTTGGAAATTATTAAGTTAATTATTTGATGTTGTTAAATAACAACAATTAGTAATAATTTCATGTTGGAAATTATTAAGTTAATTATTTGGTGTTGTTAAATAACAACAATTAGTAATAATTTCATGTTGGAAATTATTAAGTTAATTATGTGGTGTTGTTAAATAACAACAATTAGTAATGATTTCATGTTAAGTAAACAATAAGAGTTGTTAATCAAATAATTAAGTAACAACAAGAGTTGTTAAGTGACAACAATTAGTAAAATATTAAATGGGGAACATATGGTACACCCATGATGGTAACATTTTTGGAAGGGTTAGAGAAAGTCATTATGCATCCAAATACATGTGATTACATAGTAATCAATGCATGTGATTAAATAGTAATCAAGGATTAATAGTAATCCATGCATGTGAGCTAATAGTGACTTGGTTTCCCTCCTATAAATAAGACCATTTGCTTATTGAGTTAAGCAATCAATTAAGTTTGATTAAGATGTCTCTACAAGTTTAAGGTATGCAATTGTGTTGTGATTAACTTAGATTTATTTCAATTAGTATGTAAATAAATCTAGGACTAGTAATACATGTATGGTTAGATCCTAAGAGGACAAACATGTAAATATATTAGGAATTATGTTTCCTAACATTGGTATCAGTAGCTTAAATGCATGTATTCTAGTTGCATTACACAAAAATTGCATGAACATGCATGAAAAATGTTGAAAATGCTTCTGGTTTTTATTTTTAAAAAATGATTTTCTTCCAACTTTGGGCCGTAATAACTCTCTTTAGAAAATTGATAATCGCATGTTCAAATATATTTTGAAAACTAGGTCATGAGATCTTCAATTTGGTATATCATTTGCTTAATTTGGATTAAAATTGAGAAAGATATGGACCCTAGAAGTTGGCTAGTAGAATCAGTTTTTATCCAGAAAAACACTCCCAGAAGAACCGTACTACATGTCATCCGGTCTTTAGAGAAGAGGACGACATGTCGTCCGGATTATGTACGACATGTCGTACGTTTGCCGCGTTTCCAAACTACATGTCATCCGCTATTTAGAGAAGAGCACGACAAGTCGTCCGCTTTTACCATACGACAAGTCGTCCGCTTTTACCGTACGACAAGCCGTACTTGTCCCTTAGTCACAGACGACATGTCATCCAGTTATGTACGACAAGTCGTACGCATAACACCGAGAAGGACGACATGTCGTCCACAACATCCAAATCGACAATTCGGTTTTACCTGTAAATGACAACCGACATGTCATACAGTCACAGAACTCGCGGACGACATGTCGTCTGCGCGTGTAACTTGGCTGAGGCTGGCCGGCGCGTGAGAGCGAGTGGGATCCCGTGGACGGCGCGTGGTGGCGCGTGAGCCACTCCTGTGGCGCGTGGATGGCGCGTGGAAATCTGTGTGGGCCCGTGTTGGTCATGTCTGTATCGGTTTGCTTCGGTAATTTCGATCCGTCATGATTAAAAGTCTAATCCTTTTTACAAAATATTTTAATCGGCCACGATAAATTTGTTTTATCATATAAACTTTGTATTTATGAAAATGAATATCTTTGTGATGTTTATTTTAGTCAATGTAACTTTGTGTTTCATTATATTGATTTTTTCTTGTATTTGTTGCAGAAAAATCATGGCGATTATTCGAAGAATTGCAAAAGTGATTACGACACCCACACACCAGGAGATGATATTAGACAAGTTGATGGAAATGGATAAATATCGAATGAGTGAAAGCGATGATATGATTTCGCATATCATCACTTTCAATAACATGTTACATGAGTCTATCTGGGCAGGTAATTGGATAGGACAGCCGAATAGATTCAGATTACTGAGAAACACTCTCCCCAAGATATGACAAAAACAACTTACTCGTATTTGGATATTAGTAAAACCTAAGGAAAAATATGTTCCTTATAATAAAGCCATTGAGAGGTTAGCGGTTCAGTATCTACGGCATAAGGCAAATAATACTATTTTTCCTTCGATGTCCCTGAAACGTTGTAAGGATCCTAAATTTGCTATAGGTTTTCCATGGCTGTCCAAGATCAATTACGAGTTACCCAAAGAGTTTGAGGATTCGTATCCAAAAACATATATGAGTTGGGACTCTACAACTGAGAAAATTATTGTCGTAAAATATTAATTTCTTTCATGTTGTTTCTGTGTGTTATTTTACGGCATGTAAATATTGTATTTATATATATGAATGTTTCATGTTGAATTTAATTTATGTAATTAAATCAATGATTGTTATGTACAATTGTCGCATGATTAAGATGTTCTAAGAATTTATGTAATTTTTAGAAAATGATTTTACATGATTGATTATGTTGATAATATTTTTACATTGGGTAATTGGATGATGATTGGACACATAGTGGCCTTTTGACTCTAACCCCATTGAAGAATTTTATTAAACATAATTTGTTTCATGATAAAATAAAAAAAAGTATTAACAATTGTGCATGAATGTTTGTAGAAACTTTGTGTTTTTTAATGGCTTCCGCAACAAAGAACATTATTGTTGAACTCAACAAGGGTGAGAAATTGAATGACGATAATTATGAATTTTGGAGCATGAAAATCCAATATGTGCTAGAAGAACAAGAGGTTCTTGAAACTTTGAAAATGAGCATGGATGAACCTGAACAGGGCACTACGGCCCAACACAGGCGAGACCGAGAGGACTATGAGGCCTGGAAGAAAAAGAATTCAATTGCCCGCATTGCGTTGATAAGCAGTATGGATAATGACCTAATGAAATAGTTCAGGAAATATGACATGGCTAAGGACATGTGGTCCACACTAGCTGAAAAGTTTGGTAGTACCTCAATAACCAAACTCAGGTCACTGACAATCAAGTTTGACACATACAAGAAACAATCGGAGTTCACTATGTCAAAACACTTGAGGCAAATGTCAAATATGATTACTGAACTGGCAGATGCTGGACATGTTCTTACGGATGAACAGAAAGTCCAAGCGGTCATTCGTTCTCTTCCAAATAGCTGGGAGCATATGAAGATGCATTTGACCCACAATGAGAGCATCAAAACCTTTGATGATGCTAAATGTCACCTTGAATTAGAAAGCGACCGACTTGCGGCTGCTAAGTCAAATACTGAAGTGTATATGACATAAACTAGCAAACCTGAGGGTTTCAAGAAGAAAAGAAAATTTCATGATGGTAGGTTCCAGTTCGGAAAAGAACAAAATTCTTCCAAGCCATAAAAGAAACAGAAAACCAATCAACATGGGAAAGGAAAACGTCATACCAAATAGAAAAACATGGCAAAGGTTAAATGCTTTAACTGTGGAAAGAAAGGTCATTTTGCTCGTGACTGCACTGAGCCTAAAAAGACTCAGGAGCCACAGACCATGTAGCGAATGATAGAGATGCCTTCGTGTAATTTCGACGAATTTCACCTGGGGTGAAGTGGATATATGTTGGCAACAACTCACGGGTTGAAGTCAAAGGCATAGGAACATGCAAGTTAGTCATGCATGGTGGAAAAACTTTACTACTACATGATGTATTGTTTGCTCCACAAATTCGTCGAAATTTAGTCTCTGTGTTGGTTTTGGTTAATTTAGGTTTCAATTTGAACTTCCATAAATTTGGTGTTGATTTGTACTTAGGTACAATACACTATGGTTCTGGTTATTTTCTGGATGGTTTTATTGTATTAAATGTTGAATGTTTTAATCACAATTCCGGTTTTTTGTTTGTTACTTCATCTGTCAGTAATGATAGTGATGTAACTGTGTGGCATGCTAGACTTGGCCACATTGGCCAGCAAAGAATGAACATATTAGCCAAAGAAGGCTTTCTGGGAAATATTGAGAAGGTAGAATTGTCAACCTATGAATATTGCTTGGCAGGAAAAACTGCGAGAAAACCATTTGGAAAAGGGACTAAAGCAGAATTTCCATTACAATTAATTCATTCAGATATCTGTGGTCCAATGAATGTCAGGGCAAGGCATGGAGCATCTTATTTCATCACATTTATAGATGATATTACACGCTTTGGTTATGTCTATTTGATTGCTCATAAATCCGAAGCATTAGAATATTTCAAGAAATTTATGAATTTTACAGAAAATCAATTAGACAAGAAAATTAAAGCACTACGCACTGACCGTGGTCGTGAGTACTTATCTGATCAGTTCAGAGAATTATGTGATGAAAAAGGAATTAGTCGTCAGTTGACTACTCATGCTACTCCTCAACAAAATGGTATTGCGGAAAGAAGAAATAGAACCCTTCTTAAAATGGTTAGGTCTATGATGGCACACGAAAATTTGCCTATAACCTATTGAGGTGATGCATTATTAACTGCCACATATGTACTTAACCGAGTGCCATCTAAATCTATGTCCACCACACCATATGAGTTATGGACAGGTCGTAAACCAGATATTCACTTTCTAAAACCTTGGGGTTGTGCGGCTTATGTTCATGTGCGTTCTCACGAACATGGAAAGTTAGGCCCAAGAGGAAAAAAGTATCTTCATAAGATATTCTGAACAATCAAAAGGATATGTTTGCATAGGTGAACATAAAAGTGGAGGCGTGACAGAATTTGAATCACGAGATATCACATTTTTAGAAAATGATTTTCCTAAGCAGGGAGAGATAGGTCAAGATTTATCTTTATATGAAACTCAAGATCACATGGATCACATGATTGGTGAACACTCGGGTTTACCTAATTCAAGTGGGAGTGATGAGAGAAATTTGAGAAAACATGATGAATCTGTTTCACATGAATCTCAAAATGATGAATTAGTTTCACACGAGTCTCATTTACGTGATCCGAGTGGGAGTGATGTACATAATCCAAGTGGGAGCACGATCCAAATGGGAATAATATGGAAAGTGAGGAATCAGTTCCACCACTAGAATCCCAATTACGACGTAGTAATCGTATAGGCATTCCTCGACGTCGTTTCGATATCGAAGGAGAAACCTTTATGATTCTACCTCAAGATGATGAAGACCTAGAAACATAAGAGAGGCTCTTCAGTGTCCTACTAAGGAAAAATGGATGAAAATAATGGAAGAAGAGATGGAGTCAATGGGGTCCAACCAAGTTTGGGAATTGGTTGATCTACCCAAAGGACACAAAGCTGTTAAGAACAAATGGGTTCTTAAAATAAAGCGTAATGCCGATGGCAATATTGAAAGATATAAAGCACGACTTGTGGCAAAAGGGTATACGCAACATGAAGGAATTGACTATGAAGAGATTTTTTCACCTGTTGTAAGGTTTACCTCAATTCGCTTGATTCTAGCTATAGTAGCAAGTATGGATCTAGAATTACATCAAATGGATGTAAAGACTGCTTTTCTCAATGGAGAACTTGATGAAGAAATCTACATGGAACAACCAGTAGGTTTCATAAAAGAAAATGAAAATGAGAAAGTATGTAGACTTTTAAAGTTTATATATGGTCTCAAGCAATCGTCTAGACAATGGTATATACGATTCCACAATAGAATCATTTCGAATGATTTCACAATGATAGATGAGGATCATTGTGTGTACACCAAGAGAGATAAAGATAAGTTCATTATCTTATCTTTGTACGTGGATGATATAATTATAGCCGAAAATGATAAGGAGTTTGTAAAACACATTAAAGAATGGTTATCATCTAACTTCGAGATGAAAGATATGGGTAAAGCTGCATATATTCTTGGGGTTAAGATCTCAAGAAATCGTTCAAAGAATTTATTATCTCTTTCACATGAGTCATATATAAAGAAAATTCTTGAACGCTTCCAAATGCAGGCTTGCAGACCCATTGATACTCCTATCACGAAAACTGAAGATTTGAGTCGTAGATTGTGTCCTGAAACTCCACAGGAAAATGAACAAATGAAGAAAGTTTCTTATGCAAATGCAGTTGGAAGTTTAATGTACGCAATGTTGTGTACAAGACCTGATATCTATTTCGCTGTTGGAATGGTAAGTAGATACCAATCCAATCCAGGACTAGCACATTGGAAAGCAGTTAAAAGAATATTTAGGTATCTGAAAGGGACAGCTGATTACTCATTATGTTATCAAGGAAATGATCTGCAATTGAGAGGCTATACTGATGCTGACTGGGGAGGAGATTTAGATGAAAGAAAATCTACCTCCGGTTTTTTTTTTCTTGCTTAACAATGGTGCCATTTCATAGAGCAGTAAGACAATCTTGTATAGCCTTATCCACAATGGAGGCTGAATTTGTGGCATTTTCATCAGCAGTACAAGAGGCTGTGTGGTTGAAAAGGTTCTTGGATCATTTGGGTATGTCAAATGAAGCTTCTGGTTCAGTATTAGTTAACTGTGATAGTGAAGCAGCGAAAGCCTACACAAAAGACCCAAAATTCCATTGTAAAATGAAACATATAGATACCAAATATAACTTTGTGAAAGACATAGTTGCACGAGAAGAGGTAAACATGAAGTACATTTCTACGCAAGAAATGGTAGCAGATCTATTGACCAAGCCTGTTCCTAGAGATGTCTTTGTTAGACATGTAAAAACTCAGGGATTGCGTAGATGTTAATGTGCTTACATATTATGATATGTATTTTTCCCAAATAATGTTTACTAATGTTAATACTCATTGATGTTTGTATTCAATGCTTACATGTTATTATGTTGATACATGTTTAAACAAATATACTATTAGTTAGTATGAGAAGTATGTCGGATAAGTGAATGATTGGCCCTCTCACACGGGCAATCGCCTCCATTACTTTGTGTTAATGGGAGATGAGACAAATTTTTAAGCTAATTATCTGAGTGATAATTTAGAGAGCTCAAGCTTGAAAATTAAGTAATGTCGTTATGAGATCATTTTCTCTGTGATATGACCTAAGGTGAATAAGTTTGTTTCACCTTACTTGTCTTAATGTCAGTTATGAGTTAGACATTGTGTTTGTCTGAACTATAATCTGTACGGTATTTTATGAGACATGCGCTCCATGGGAAATGAGAGAATACCGTAGCACATGTTTTCATACCATGTGTACATTTGCGGCTATTGAGGGTAATACAAGTAAAGATCTCAGTCTTGATATTGTGTGGGACCCTTGAGATTATTTCAATCTCACCTTCCTTTAGACTCGTGTCTACTTCTCAAAACTTAGATTTGATGATCGCTATCTTGGAGTGTTGCTGAAAGATCATGAGAGATTCGATCCGAAAGAACATCTCTGGAAAAGTGAATTGAATCAAAGTTGAGAGATTCGAGAAAGGAGAAAGTTCATTATATGAGTAATATCACATTAGCTTGTATTCACTGGTCGACCAATTATGTTATTCTATGTGATCAAACATGATTGTGAATACAAAATAAATATTACATTCGAAAAGAGATCGAGAGAGATTTAATGTGATAAATGATCGATGATACTGCATACATAATCCACTATGGTTCTATCCATTTTTCGAGCGGCTATATATTCCTAACAGATGTATAGCAAGTGAGCTCTCGAAGTATGCTGGTCGCACGACACAATTGCAAAGTATGAATTATTCTTGTAGAGATAATAAAAATTGTTGATCCCATCATGTGTGAGTGGGAGATGTAGGAAATTAATTGTTGTTAATTATTTGGTGTTGTTAAATAACAACAATTAGTAATAATTTCATGTTGGAAATTATTAAGTTAATTATTTGGTGTTGTTAAATAACAACAATTAGTAATAATTTCATGTTGGAAATTATTAAGTTAATTATGTGGTGTTGTTAAATAACAACAATTAGTAATGATTTCATTATTAAGTAACAACAAGAGTTGTTAATCAAATAATTAAGTAACAACAAGAGTTGTTAAGTGACAATAATTAGTAAAATGTTAAATGGGGAACATATGGTACACCCATGATGATAACATTTTTGGAAGGGTTAGAAAAAGTCATTATGCATCCAAATACATGTGATTACATAGTAATCAATGCATGTGATTAAATAGTAATCAAGGATTAATAGTAATCCATGCATGTGAGCTAATAGTGACTTGGTTTCCCTCCTATAAATAAGACCATTTGCTTATTGAGTTAAGCAATCAATTAAGTCTGATTAAGATGTCTCTACAAGTTTAAGGTATGTAATTGTGTTGTGATTAACTTAGATTTATTTCAATTAGCATGTAAATAAATCTAGGACTAGTAATACATGTATGGTTAGATCCTAAGAGGACAAACATGTAAATATATTAGGAATTATGTTTCCTAACAATAAGTGTACAGTATTAATGTTGAATGCTGATGCTTCTCTTTAACATAACACTCATAGCAATGGGGATATATTTGAAAATAATTGACAAACTATATCCCTTAATGTGGTTTTCTAAAACTCGGATATGTTCGAAAAATATTTAGCTCTTTTAAGTTTTTTTTCCCCCATTTTTTAAAGATAATTTCATAAATGAGGCATAAGATTAAGGGTGGCAAAACGAATCGAATCAATATGTGATGGATTCGTATTCGATTCAATATGTGATGGATTCGTATTCGATTAGTTTATTAAACGAATCGAATACGAATATTCATTTACTCATGATATTATTCAATAACATAATTTACCATAATTTATTTACATTAATTTTTTCATAAATATATACATATGAAATATGTAATTAATATCTTTACTAAAAATATCTTACCAAATATCGATAATATTATTTTTCTATGATAATTAGCCATAATTTCTCGAATATTAATTGAAAAATAACAATAACTAGTAAAAGAAAATAATAAAACGAATTCTAAATGAATCAATGAACTGAAATTCGTATTCGATTCGTTTAATAAACGAATCGAATCGATCCATTTATTAAACGAATTCTTTTTTTCAAAACTCGTATTCGCTTTAAAGCGAATCGAATCGAACAAATAAACGAATCATATCTTAAATTGCCACCCCTACATAAGACCCAATCATATATTATCGTGAATGATGTAATTCAATATTTAAGACTTAAGTCTAATTAGGGCTAACATTAACAATATAAAATAATATGTGCACTACGTGTTCCACAACAAAATGAATTGAAACCTAAAATTACCTAGGTACAAGAGAAATTATTAGATCAGTCTGGTCTTCCCACCTCGACGTAATATTGGTGAATACAAATTCCTAACTAGAAGCGGAAGAACATAATACACAAATTGAACATGAAGAATTTTACATCAATGTATATAAAATCTAATACAAGTAAAACCGGTAAATCTATTATAATCATACCAAAGTCCAAAGAATGCACTCACATCCTCCACTTCTGGTGTTAGATCTACTAATTAAAACCCAATAAATCTTCTATATGCTGATGTCAAAGCCTCCATTCTTGCATAAAACAGGCGAAACATAATAACAAACAAAAATATCCTATATAGATTAAGGGTCTGTCAGATATAGTTTTTTAAATAGACGTTTTTCAAGTAGAGATTTTACTAATAGAATTTTTAGAAGTAGAGTTTTTGATTAAAAAAAATATTTAATGTTTGGTTGTGAATGAGAACTTTTATTAAATATTATAAAATTATTTTATTAGATAAGTTTTTTTAAGTTGTATTATAGAAGAAATGAAATAATGTTGTTAAATTAAATAAAAGTATTATAGATAATTTAAATCCTTATTAAAAAATTTCAAGCTCTATTCTCAAAAGTCTAAATTTTGAGTTTTTGCTAGTAGAAGAAAAATAGTTTTTTTAATCCTTAAGAACTTAATTTAAAATATAACCAAACATCACCAAAATTTTTGTAAACAATTTCTAGGATTAAAATTTATTTTACCTCTATTAAAAGCCATAACAAACAGACACTAAGATCTAGTATGATTTATCAACTACCGCAAAAAAAAATCAACTTAAAAAGAAAATAGAGGATGATGGGAATTGGGAAGAGAAGAGGAGAGGAGAGGAGAGGAGGACAGAAAAAGGAAAAGACAGAGAAGAAGGAAGAAACAAAAAAAAAGGGCAAACAGTCAAAGTCTCCGTATCAATCCCTCATGAAATTGCACCAAATTTTCTTGCCCTCTTGCGTCCCTTTCCTGTTCATTTTTTTCAAAACCCTAATTTCACTCCATTACCAGATCATTCAGAATCTTGAATTCAACACCTGTCTTTTTAATCACCATTAGCAGAAATAATTTTCAGCTAAGCTTCAAACATGGATTCATTGAAAACAAGATATTGACATCAGTTTTTCATTACAGGGGTAATTGAGGAACACCACTCTTCGAACAAACCCCTCTCAACTGTGAATTTATTTGGTTTGGGGACCAAATGCAAACTTAGCAAAAGATGAGAAAACACACAGACAAAACAGATTGTTTAACATAGTTCGGCGGGATGGACCCTACCTACGTCCACGGGCACAAAGAAAAATGGTGTCTTTATTAGTATCTCGGGTCGTACCGTCCTCTCTTATCTCTCTCTTACAATATGCTTTTTAGAGATTTTTACAAGTTATGGAAAAAAGAAAAAATCATCCAAAGATCCCATAGAAACTGAGTCTTCTTTCCCTTTAAATAGTGCCACTGGATTTACTGTAACTCCCACATGTAAAGGCCACGTTTCTTTGTCACTATTGCTCATTATTCGTACATTATTTCTCATTATTCGTACATTATTTCCATTACTTGTACGTTACGCCCATCCAACTGTCTGACGGCTTTACGTTTCATGTAGGGCTTACGTCATCCATACATATGCATAAGATTTAGCTGCCTCGACCTAGGTAACATGGTCGGAATACCGAGGTGATCAGTGATGGATCATATTCCTCTTTTCTTATCCAGGTCGGGTCAGTTATGGTTTCGGAAGCTAATACGAGTCTCTGAATTCTGAATCTGATGCTGAGGTTGTTCTAAGAATCTGAAATTAAGTCTGTTATCAAAGTGTGAAGCTGAGGCTGATGCTAGGTCCGATCAGTCTGATGCTGGTATCCTTTCCACGGCCGGATCCGACCTAGCTTCATTTTATAAGGTCGATAGTCAGGGATCACCTCAGGTATGTCTTCACAAATGCTCAAGTACTATCGAACTTGATAAATCTCATAAGGTCGGGTCAGTATCACAACCGTCATCTTTATTTGATTCTGCCTTCGGGTGCCTCTATGCACCTCGGGCTCGAGCCCCTCTGTCTGACTTCTTGTCCTCATGAGGATCTTGGACTTTCATCTATTATGTATAATCCTCATTTTACCCTTCCTCGGGGTTTTGACTTATTGGGGGCTGGAAACCACCATCAACATATGCCTCTAGTTCTCGGTATCAATGAGTTAATGAGTTGATGTCGGGAACTATAAAAAAGATGGTGGTGCATGGAGTTGGAAGCCGATCTGGTGTGCTCGAGCTGATACTCAATCCTGATCCAGTCTAAAATCTCAAGCCTGCTCCATCTCTCAACATGTACCACAACTTCAAGTGTCAATGCTTCTTGTGAAAATCTATGTCGGGTTCACAGCCTTGATCCATCACCTTAATTTCTGATTCACAACTTCGTCATCTCTTCCACTAGGCCCTATCTGACCAAAAATGTTGATCCGAGCTAACTCTGCCTGTCCGTTCACTAGTTTGGGGACCAAATACAAACTTAGTAAAAGATGAGAAAACACACTAACAAAACAAATGGTTTAATATGGATCGACGGGATGGACCCGACCTACGTCCACAGGCACAAAGAAAAATAATGTCTTTATTAGTACCTCGGGTCGGACCGGCATCTCTTCTCTCTCTCTCTCTCTTACAATAAGCTTTTTAGAGCTTTTTACAAGTTACGGAAATAAGAAAAAATCATCCAAAGATCCCTCAGAAACTGAGTCTTCTTTCCTTTTAAATAGTGCCACTGGATTTACTATAACTCCCACTTGTGACATTGGCCATGTTTACCTGTCATTATTGCTAATTATTCGTACATTATTACCCATTATTTGTACATTATTGCCAATTACTCGTACGTTAAGCCCATCCAATTATCTTGCGGCTCTAGGTTTCATGTAGGGTTTACGTCATCATATTCCTCTCTTCTTAACCAAGTCAGGTCGGTTTTGGTTTCAGAAGCTTATACGAGTCTCTGAATTCTGAATCTGATGCCGAGGCTGCTATAAGAATCTGAAACTAAGTCTGCTCTTAAAGTCTGATGCTAGGTCCGATCAATCTGATGTTAGTATTCTTTCCACAACCGGATCCGACCTAGCTTTTTTTTATAAGGTCGGTAGTCAGGGACCACCTCGGGTATGTCTTCACAGATGCTCAAATGCTATTGAACTTGATACTTCTCATAAGGTTGGGTTGGTATCACAACCGTCCTCCTTATTTGGTTTTTGCCCTGAGGTGCCTCTCTGCACCTCGGGCTTGAGCCCCTTTGTCCGACTTCTCATCTTCATTAGGATCTTAGACTTTCATCTGCTAAGTACAATCCTTATTTTACCCTTCCTTGGGGTTCTGACTTGTTGGAGGCTGGAAACCACCATCAACATTTACCCATACTTCTCGGTATCAACGAGTTAATGAGTTGATGCCAGGAACTATAAAAAAGATGGTGGTGCATGGAGTTGGAAGCCGATCTGGTGTGCTCGAGCTGATACTCAATCCTGATCCAGTCTAAAATCTCAAGCCTGCTCCATCTCTCAACAGGTACCACAACTTCAAGCGTCAATGCTTCTTGTGAAAATCTATGTCGGGTTCACAGCCTTGATCCATCACCTTAATTTCTGATTCACAACTTCGTCATCTCTTCCACTAGGCCCTATCTGACCAAAAATGTTGATCCGAGCTAACTCTGCATGTCCGTTCACTAGTTTGGGGACCAAATACAAACTTAGTAAAAGATGAGAAAACACACTAACAAAACAAATGGTTTAATATGAATCGACGGGATGGACCCGACCTACGTCCACGGGCACAAAGAAAAATAGTGTCTTTATTAGTACCTCGGGTCGGACCGACCTCTCTTCTCTCTCTCTTACAATAAGCTTTTTAGAGCTTTTTACAAGTTATGGAAATAAGAAAAAATCATCCAAAGATCCCTCAGAAACTAAGTCTTCTTTCCTTTTAAATAGTGCCATTGGATTTACTATAACTCCCACTTGTGACATTGGTCATGTTTACCTGTCATTATTCGTACATTATTACCCATTATTTGTATATTATTGCCAATTACTCGTACGTTAAGCCCATCCAATTATCTTGCGGCTCTAGGTTTCATGTAGGGTTTACGTCATCATATTCCTCTCTTCTTAACCAAGTCGGGTTGGTTATGGTTTCAGAAGCTTATATGAGTCTCTGAATTCCGAATCTGATGCCGAGGCTGCTATAAGAATCTGAAACTAAGTCTGCTCTTAAAGTCTGATGCCGAGGCTGATGCTAGGTCCGATCAATCTGATGCTAGTATTCTTTCCACAACCGGATCGGACCTAGCTTCTTTTTATAAGGTCGGTAGTCAGGGACCACCTCGGGTATGTCTTCACAGATGCTCAAATGCTATTGAACTTGATACTTCTCATAAGGTTGGGATGGTATCACAACCGTCCTCCTTATTTGGTTTTTGCCCTAAGGTGCCTCTCTGCACCTCGGGCTTGAGCCCATTTGTCCGACTTCTCATCCTCATTAGGATCTTAGACTTTCATCTGCTAAGTACAATCCTTATTTTACCTTTCCTCGGGGTTCTGACTTGTTGGAGGCTGGAAACCACCATCAACATTTACCCCTACTTCTCGGTATCAACGAGTTAATGAGTTGATGCCAGGAACTATAAAAAAGATGGTGGTACATGGAGTTGGAAGCCGATTTGGTATCATCGGGCTGATACTTTATCATGATCCAATCTAAAATCTCAAGTCTGCTTCATCTCTCAGCAGGTACTACAACTTCAAGCTTCAATGCTTCTTGTGAAAATCCATGTCGGGTTCACAACCTTGACCCATCACCTCCGTTTCTGATTCACAACTTGGCCATCTCTTCCGCTAGGCCCTCTCTGATCGAAAATATTGATCCGAGCTAATTCTGGCCGATTCGTTCACTAGTTTCTATATTTGAAGAAACTCATCTTGTGCCACATCGGGTTAATACACGCTATTGACATGCTGCGATCTCGAAAGATGATGATCTGCAAAGACCTGGAAAACAAAACACATATCACGAGGAAAGCTCACCTAAGGCTATCACACATAAAAAGAGCCTCAGATGGACGTAACCCTGCCCTGATCCACAATAAGTACTTGGCCACAAGGGAATGATTCCTCTTTGTGCCACCAACATGGTATCGGCGAAATGAATATAGACCCGAGCTATCAAATCATACCAAGGCCTCAGCGGAACGAATACAGACCCGAGCCATCAAATCATATCATGGTCTCGACGGAATGAATGCAGACCCGAACCATCAAATCATACCATGGCCTTGACAGAATGAATGCAGATCCGAGCCATCAAATCATACCATGGTCTCGGTGGAACGAATGCAGACTCGAGCTATCAAATCGTACCATTGCCTTGGCGGAACGAATACAGACCTGAGCCATCAAATCATACCATTGTCTCACTGGAACGAATGTAGACCCGAGCCATCAAATCATACCATGGCCTCAGTGGAACGAATGAGCCCCGAGCCATCAAACTTCTTTCCAAGACTTAACCGTGAGGGAAGACTTTCAACATTCGAAAATTACCATGGAGACCGGAAATGCCGTCCCACTTCAAGTCATCCATCAAAAATAAAAACCAAGAGAAAAACAAGACAAACATAATGATGGTGATACATCACATACCCCGAACTAACCCTAAAAGAAACAACGAGGGAACCTTAGACAACATCATTCCCATGTTACCCAAAACAATAATTTGAACCTTACAGTCCAACGTCCCAGATAACCGAGCTACGGATTGAGAGGGCGACCGACGCCATGAGACTTTTTCCCATGCTAGGTTGGCCTCGAGTCTGAAAAATCCACGGAGACCCTCAGGCCTTCCCCGTGCTATGCTCCTATGGATCCGAAATGAGATGACCAATATCACGGGGGCATTCTCCCTCCCCGTACTCGGCATACCAGAGGCTACAAATTCCACGGAGGCCCGTGGGCCTTTCTCGTGCTATGTACCTCCAACAATACCGTATTATCTTAACTATCTTTAATCCGTGGATGTGATGTTCAAGGGGCACCAAACATCATGCATGGATTTTTGCTTTATTCCACAAAAATGCAAGTCAATAAGTCATTGGGTAGTGATGCTTCGTCCCGGGGGTTTGATAATGACACGTGGGATCGGCGTGCCACGGGGGGTTTGTGCTTTTCCCACATATCCTGCACCCCTTCATGTATTCTGAATTCCCCAAAGGTGTAAGTTATGGGGTGCTGACGCTTCAGCCCGAGGGTTTGACAATGACACCTAAGATTGACGTGGTTGAAGTTTCGCGTCTTTCTCATATGCTCTACACCCCTTGATATATCCCGACCATGAGTATCTTTCCCAGAATATTGGACATGTCTTTCCCATTCAAATAATAAACAAATATTGGTGAATAAATTTTTATAAAAAAAAAGTCTTATTCATATCTAGGGGATCTACTGCCCTTTTTACAACTCTTTAAGGGTCATTCTAAAAGAGGCTCTATTGGAAATATCGCCTCAGCATTCTAGGACTTCTTGAGCCGGGTATCGTCCAGCTTCTCCAAGCGATAGGTACCTGACTTGGTGACATTGCTACTGGCGTTGCCTCATCCTCATGACCTAATGATCAACATACTCGCTGAGGTAGCCATTTCTCACCAAGTCCTCCATTTGCTCCTGCAAGTCTCTACATCATTCAGTGGTGTGTCACCTTGTATTGTGGTGCATACAATAAGCCTTGTTGTTTCTCTTCTCATTTAGAAATTTCTACGGGTCGGGCTCAATCAATTGAAAGTTATCCCGTATCTCCCAAGCCATTTGTGCCAAAGGCCTACCGATGGTAGTATACGTCGGGCCCCCTGTAATCTTGAGCTCTTGTTGGGTTGGTCATGATCTCTTCATTTTCTTAGTCATTTGCTCCATTTCTACACAGCCAGCCTCTTACTATTGACGATATCCTCCCTCCTCCGACTAATCCCTGTCTGCGTCTGCTCTCTCATCGCTATTTCTTCCAACTTTTCAATTCTCTCCACCATGGCCTACAAGAAGGCTTGAGTTCTCTCCCTTTCTATCCGTAAGTTCTCCTTCATTCTCTCTATCCACCTCACCATCGTAGCCTCTGAAGTTCTGTGGTTTCCATCTCCTGACATCATCTCAACGTGCTTGTTGCAGTTCGTACTTTCCCCACAGACGGCGCCTACTGTTGACGGTTGTTTTTCATTCCAGGGGTAATTCGAGAAAACCACTCATCAAATAAACCTTCATCAACTGTGAATTTATTTGGTTTGGGGACCAAATGCAAACTTAGCAAAATATGAGAAAACACACAGACAAAATAGAGAGTTTAACATGGTTCGGCGGGATGGACCATACCTACGTCCACATGCACAAAGAAAAATGGTGTCTTTATTAGTACATTGGGTCGGACCGACCTCTCTTATCTATCTCTTACAATAAGCTTTTTAGATCTTTTTACAAGTTATAGAAATAAGAAAAAATCATCCAAAGATCCCATAGAAATTAAGTCTCATTTCCCTTTAAATAGTGCCATTGGATTTACTGTAACTCCCACATGTGACTTCGGTCACATTTCCCTGTCATTATTGCTCATTATTAGTATATTATTGCCCATTATTCGTACATATTATCCATTACTCATACGTTACTCTCATCCAACTGTCTGGCGGCTCTAGGTTTCATATAGGGCTTACGTCATCCATACATAAATTGGCATCAGAGCTTAAGGTTGAAAAGTATTCTTAACCTTCTAATTTAAAGTTTCAAATTTTAATAATTTATATGCGATATAGATTTTTAGGATGCATGTTGTGATGAGTAGGCATAATTAGATTCATGAGATGAATGGTTTTTAATATTTATGTGATGAATGTTTACTTTGATTCATGTGATGAATGTATTGCATTGATCGTTAATTTTTCCGGCTCTTATTTTTAGTATTGGGAATGTAAGACCATAAGGTCATATTCTTTCAAGTGTTGTAAGTTCATTTCCTTTGTAATAAGTTCATTATGTAACTCTATTTGTAACTTGGAGGATCTGATGCCGTGAAGGACTTTTGACGGATAAATTCCGCGAAGAACTCAACAACACTCCATGGAACAAGATTTGAAGACCAAATGATGCCTTGGATTTATTGTACTAATTAGATTAGTATAAAAAAATTAAGAGCCCGGTTAATGTAATTTATGGTTGTATGTAAAACTACGTTTCATTACGAGTCCGTAGAAAAAACAGGGACCAAAACAGAGTCTGGAAGCTCCGAAACAGAGTAAATGAAGTTCTAGTGTTCAGACAGGCGTTCGAACGCAACATGAACAAAACTCCACTGCCTGAAAACATTCGAACGCCCGTCAAACGCCACACAAACATTTTCAGCCCAGACCTGGGAATATATATATATATATATATATGTTTTAATTTGTTATTAACATATCATATAGCCTAAGGTGCATATTCTTGCATTTTCACATGCCATAACATGTAGATATGTATGATATTCTAGTAATAAAATATGATTTTATGTAATTTAAAAGTTAAATAAGAATATAAGATGCATGCAAACAGATTAATAAGATTAATTGGTTTAAAGTTTAAAAATTGTGAATTCAAATTTTAGAAACAAATGGACCTTATGAGTACATTATTTTCCTTGGTTTATCGGATGGAAACCCAGATATAAATTTCATAGCCGATTCCGAATGGATGGTAATATGGTCTGCACTCGGGATACAATACCATGTACCTTTAGAATAAATAATATGGATTTATCGATTAAATGGTTTAATGACATTTGGTTCATTCGTTGAATTATATTTTCAAAACCTAATAGTGGACTAATAATTTAAGAGTTAAAATTGATTAGATCACTATAGCAACTTGATTAAATTAGTTTAATTAAGTTAATGGTTAGTAGAGACTAATCGAAATTAGTGAATAAAATTTTAATTGTTAAAATTGGTTAGATCACTAATAATCCACTAGTATTAACTAGGTTGTGTTTTAGCCGAGCATAATCTAAATTCATTAGAGACTAGTGAGATAGAAACCTTACACTTCAAAATAGTGAGTGAGAGAGGGGTATACCACAATATATCCCGCGATCTCCATTGTTGTTCAGAAACATGAGATTCAATAGGCGTCTCGAGACGGCTTTGCTTTCGTCCCCCTACGGATGGTGTCATTTTTGGGTCAATATCAGGTTTGGATTCCAAAAGGATAGAGACTCTAGATGTATCTGGTGATTTGACCTACCCTATGGCGGCACTTTACTAGTTAAGTCCAAGGGTTCCAAAAATAATAGGTCACACTCACAAAGGAATGATTAAGTTGTTAATCAAAGCTTTCTTGATCAAAATAACGATAGTTGATTAATATATGAATAATAGTTATTTCATATATATTAATCAATTGAGAGTGTCCCAGTCTATCATGCGAATACTTGACCTGCCCTACTACGACACTTATTTGTGGAATGATAGATAACTGTGACATAGTAATTCTTTTAGGTTTCTAATTCATTATGCATTGATCATGCATCATGTTTAATTTTATGCCTAAATGTTTGACAATTTTAATATACGATGAATGAATGTTGAATGCACGTTTATAATTTTTTCAACCATGGCATCTGCAATTATCTCAATTCTCAAACAACAAGAAAAATTAACAGGGGATAATTATGTTAAATGGGAAAGTGACATGAATGCTATCTTGGTCTGTGAAGACCTTAAATTTGTCCTTATGGAGGAATGTCCTCCTGAGCCAGCACCAAATGCTGGTAGAGTTGCACGGAATGCCTATAATAATTGGATTAAAGCTGATGAGAAAGCCCATAGCTATTTGATAGCATTCATGTCTGAGGTTCTTGCTGCACAGCATGAGCCTATGGCGACTGCATCAATGATTATGCAGTCATTACAGAACATGTTTGGGCAACCTTCAGACCGGCAACAACATGAGGCAATAGTCTCTGTATTGACCGCTAGAATGAAGGAAGACACATCAGTCCGAGACCATGTATTAAGGCCGTTAATGCATGAATCACTGCTTAATACTAAAATATTTAAGATTGAAAGATCTAAAACTAAACGGCAAAAGATTTCTCATGATGATACCTATTTATGGCACCTTGGACTTGGTCACATTAACCTTGACTGGATAGATAGACTAATTAAGAACAGAGTTTTAAATCAGTTAAAACTCGGTACTTTACCTGTATGTGAATCCTATCTATAAGGCAAAATGACTAAGAGAAATTTTATTCGAAAATGGATAAGAGCCAAAGAAACATTTGAGCTAATACATTCGGACGTTTGCGGACCGATGAATGTAAAAACTGAAGGGGTTATTTAGGGGGTGAGTCCGGTAACGCAGCGGAAGCGGCGGAATGTTTCTTTGAGCTAAAACATTTGAGCTAATACATTCGGTAAAGAAGGGTTCTTTACCGTGCATGTTGAAGTACATCACAAACTGGCGGAATGAAGCTGGCAGAGAACCAAGAATGACACTCCTACCGAGAATGTCATTGAGGATGAGATTATGTTGCCTCAATTGATCGATCAAATCGATCATTTGAAGAACATGTGGGCTAACACTTTGCCCCTCATCCAGACGCGCATGGAACAGTTCCATGGCGACCTTGTGAACAATAACCTGTTCCTGGTTCTCGAACGATTGTCTTAATCGCGTTATCATACTATAGGAATCTGATGTTCCATAGTATTGTTGCTTGAGTTTCGGAGAGAGCGAACTAAGGATGTATGATTTAACTCTTAAATCATCATTCTTCCAAGCTTCAAAAACTTGGCGTTCCTCCTCTGAAGCATCCTCCCCCCTGCAAGGGGTAAAGGACCCTCAAGAACATAACCCAACTTTTTGGAATCGAGGACAATCCTCAAATCCAATTCCCAGTCTGTAAAGTTCTCAGCGCCTTTTAGTTTGTTCGCATCTAACATACGCGCAAACTGGTTTGTGGATTGACCCGCCATCGCAAATCTATCATATAGATCACGAAAAACGGTTAGCAGAAATAAAGCAGTTTCATATATATCAAAAGCATAAACTAGATCATGGATTTTCAATCTAATATGCCCCTCCGACTAAATCATGCAATACTGTAATCCCAAAACAGAATACAAATATTTAATAATTAAATTAAATATAAATAGTGAAAGGTGGATCCCATGAATATATTTCAGCTCACAGCAGAGGCACGGTCTCGCCTACGTATATTCATCAGGTAGACAACTCATTTGTCAATCACCCAAAAGTGACTCCTAAGTATCTGGTCCTGGCCGTTTCTCGTTGTCGCTGCAAAGGCAGGCCCACAAGGAGACGTACCAAGGTAATACTCGTCAATGATAAACTCAAGTTACTTACGTAATCCTGACAGCTAGGGCACGTTCAGAATTCCGCTTTTACTTGAATTATCTAGTATCAGATATACATCCGGCATAAATAAATCTTTATCGGCTACACCCTCACAGCAGAGGCACGGTCTCGGATGTAGTCACAAGAAGTATTCATAAACCGTATTGACAAGACGGACCATATAACATGCATCAAATACATTTACATTAAACCTTATTATTAGAGATTTTCCGCTAAGTGTCATACACCCTAAATCTAATCAAATTAGTTCCTAATAAGCATGCATAAAGTCAAGAAAACATGATTAACATTGATTCAATGAAAGCTAATCATATTAGGTGGCCTAGAATCAGACTCGCTCTGATACCATTTTGAAGGGGTTATTTAGGGGGTGAGTCCGGTAACGCAGCGGAGCGGTGAAAATCCGATTTTCAGATTTCAAAACTTTTTCTCGGATTAATTAAATAAACATATTTATTTAACATTCCAATAATCAATTATGAAAATAAATTCAATAAAACATTTTTAGGTGAATTTACCGAAATACCCTTGCTTTGTATTTTTGTCCGTTTTAGTCCGAAATTGATCCAATCAATTTTGAATGATTCTAAATCATTTCTAAGATGAACTTATGATGTTCAAAACATCAAAACACCAAAGCAACCAAAATCCCCAAATATTGAGCCAAAGCCGAATGCACCAATAAGGTGCCAAATTGACCATTTGGTCATTTCATGCTTCAAAACTCATCCAAATGAAATCCAATCAACATGAAACTTTGCATGCATCATATACACACCCAAATTCTCAACATATGAAAACCCCCAAATTTGGAATTATTAGAAACCCTAATTTTTCAATTTCCACAAATTGGACAAATTAGGCTAATTACATTAAATCAAATGTTTCAATCATCAATCTTTCATCCAATTCAAGTCTCAACACAATGAAACAACTCAAGATCAAATCTAGGTCATTTAAGAGTGGGTCAACAACTCTAGAATAGCAACTGGTTTCATAAACCTTAAAAGATTACATATAGCTACATAGACATCATTCTTCACCATACATGCTCAACACTTTCAAACAAATTTCCATCATCAAAAACACAAGAAATAAAGAAAAGAATAACTTAAGAACTCATGAGAGGAGCCTAGATCCTAAGGAACAAATTCCTTTCTAATAGTAAGTTTAAGAAACTTACAAAATCCAAGCTTTTCTTATTTTTTCTTTTCTCCTTCACTTTCTTTCTTTGTCTTTCTTCAATGGAATTTTGTTTTTGATAAAGTGTATTAGGTTAAGTGAAATGAAAAATGAAAAACAATTTATATGTGTAACATTTACACCTTGGCCGAAAATGATGGCCAAATCAACAAATTGTAATTTCAATTTCATTTCAATTATAATTAAATCAACTTGCATAAATATCTTCTAACACTTTATTAGATATTTATTTAAGTCAAATATGGCAACTAAAGTCATTTACTTAAAATATCCTAATGTAAGATATTTATATTTTAATTAATTTAATCATTTAACAATTAAATATTATTAATTAATCAAATACAAATATATTAAATATATGTATAATATTTACATTAAATATTAAAAACATATATTCATTTAGGAAATAAGTCAAATAACTCATTTTGACTATTAATTAATGTGTATTTAAATTAATCAAGTATTAAATGTAAATACACAATAATTAAGGAAATGACTATCTAGTCTCTTTAGCATGTATCTTGCGTTTAACCATTAAACGACTTTATAAATAATCAATATTATTTATTTATGTTGCTCTAGTGCTCAACGAGTATGTTTCATTATTGAGACTCTCTAGGTTCAGGTATATCCGTCACGAAATCAAATTTCATGTCCATAATCTATCCACCCGTAGATTATGACGATCACGGATAATCTCGCTAAACCATACAGGTCGAGGTCATGGCAAATGTATAATTCCTCCGTCACAGGTATCCGGATAAATCCCAGAGATATAGATGTAAACGTCAAATCTCTATCGGGACTATCCAGTCGACTATTCTATTAGCAATCTCAAAAAGAATGTTTAGAACTAGCTTCTAAACTTACCACGGGCCCATGGTTTTATCTGATTGCTAATCATATGGACTACCTATGCTCTGGTACACAGAACTGACGGATCCTATCTTGACACACATAGGACACCCTGAGGATCTATCTACACCCAACGAACAGGCGGAGGTCTGATCTAAATAGATCGGTGACGTGACTGCCATCTAAGTGTAGAAGATGTCTCATGTGCCCACAATGGCATCTCAAGTCTAAGAATCACAAGTGCTACTCAACCCAGAAGATTCTTATTGACGCTGGTGTACCATCCATTAAGAATCTTCGGTGAGTCGTTCAGTGTTTATCCACTATAAACACCTACACGTCTATACTAGTCTCCAAGACTTATGGTTCATTGAGAAACCATTGGAATCATATATTCCAGTATACGACATGTACCGGTCTCAACGGGTTTACTATACTGACCAAGTAGTGTAAACCTTGACCAGGAACTGTCTGAGAATGACAACGTCATGATACGACTCAATGTCCGTTGCGACGCTTTTGCAACTGTATCATGACTAATCATTCATTGGGTCATTACGTCTTTACCATATAAAAGATTAGATTATATTATAGAAACTGCATATATTATTACTAATAATAATGTTTTACAGAAGTATTTAACAAAAATACAACCGGGAATTGGCGCTCTGAGCACCAACCCCTACAAAATCTCCCACTTGCTCTAGTGCCAATATCGATTGTATCTAATACCCATCGACTCCACGTGTTTATCAAATAACTTCGGAGGTATGGCCTTCGTCAGCGCGGGTCTGCTACTTGTCTTCACTCGGTACCTGCACACGACAATATCCCCTCGCGACACGATCTCTCGAATGATGTGGTACTTGCGTTCCACATGCTTCGACTTCTGATGCGCCCTCGGTTCCTTTGCTTGCGCAATGGCTCCAGTATTATCACAGTATAACGGAATCGCATTCTCGATACTTGGGACAACTCCCAATTCTGTGATAAAGTTCTTTATCCACACAGCCTCTTTTGCGGCTTCAGAAGCTGCAATATATTCCGCCTCAGTGGTGGAATCAGCTGTAGATCCCTGTTTGGAACTCTTCCAACATACTGCACCTCCGTTAAGGGTAAAGACAAATCCAGATGTAGACTTTCTATCATCGGGATCCGATTGAAAATCGGAGTCTGTATACCCGTTAACCTGCAGTTCGTTTCCTCCATATATTATCAACTTATCCTTAGTACCTTTAAGATACTTTAGGATATGTTTAATGGCCATCCAATGGTCATTACCTGGATTGGACTGATATCGACTAGTTACGCTAACAGCGAAACTGATATCAGGCCTCGTACATAACATGGCATACATTATGCTACCCAAACACGAAGCATAAGGTTGGTTAGACATTCTAACCTTCTCATCTTCTGTTTGTGGACACATCTTCTTGGAAAGATGAATCCCATGTCTGAACGGTATGTTTGCTGTCTTACAGTTACCAAAACTATACCGTTCCAAGATCTTATCTATGTACGTTGATTGGGATAACCCAATCAGCCTCCTTTGTCTATCTCGATAGAGTTTTATCCCTAAAACATAGGAAGCTTCTCCCAGGTCCTTCATGGAGAAATTCTTACAGAGATATGCTTTAACGCTTTGTAACATACCTAAATCATTCCCAATGATTAGGATGTCATCAACATACAGGACTAAAAATACGACCATGCTCCCACTGGCCTTCTGATACACACAGGATTCTTCCGAATTCTTAAGAAAACCAGACGATCTAATAATCTCATCGAATCGAAGATTCCAACTTCGTGAAGCTTGTTTAAGTCCATAAATGGACTTCTTAAGCTTACAAACCATACCCGAGGTTTGGCTGGATGTGAAACCTTCCGGCTGTTCCATATAGATTTCTTCATCAAGAAACCCATTTAGAAAAGCCGTTTTGACATCCATTTGCCAAATCTCGTAGTCATGATACGCAGCTATAGAAAGCAAAATCCGGATAGACTTAAGCATTGCTACCGGCGAAAAAGTTTCATCGTAGTCGACGCCAGGTCGCTGCGTGTAACCTTTTGCTACCAGTCGGGCCTTGTAAGTTTCAACCTTACCGTCAGGCCCGCGCTTCCTCTTGTAAACCCATTTACAACCGATAGGAACAATTCCTTCGGGAAGCGGAATCAAGTCCCAAACTTGATTTTCATGCATTGAGTCTATCTCGGATTTCATGGCACTTTGCCATTTCACGGAGTCGATGTCCAACATCGATTCTCTATAGGTGAAAGGATCTGTCTCTTCAACTAAGAGAACATCCAGACTCTTTTCTTGTATCAAATACAAGCGTTCAGGAGGTCTAGATACCCTTTCCGACCTACGGAGTGTGTGTGTTGAAGGTCCTTCATCTACTTGAACTTCAGGTTCCTCCGTTGGTTCGTTGTTTTCAGGTTGGACTTCATCAAGCTCAACCTGTCTATGATCACCACCTTCTGACAAAAATTCTACTTCTAGAAATTTTGCGAAGCGAGCTACGAACACATTTCGATGCTCGGTGTCATAGAACAGATATCCCCTCGTATTTGAGGGATATCCAACAAACCTAAACTTTTGCCCTCGAGGCGAAAGCTTACTTTGCTGAGTTACCCTGACATAGGCAGGACAACCCCAAACCTTAATATAATTAAGATTCGGTCTCCTACCGAACCATATCTGATACGGTGTCGTAGGAACAGCCTTTGAAGGAATCTTATTCAAAAGATGTGCGGCTGTTAAGAGACAGTAACCCCATAAGTAATAGGGCAAATCTGTGAAACTCAACATCGATCGGACCATATCCAATAAAGTCCGATTTCTCCTTTCAGATACACCATTGTGCTGTGGTGTACCTGGAGGAGTATATTGAGCGAGAATCCCATTCTCCTTCATATAATCCATGAACTCACCACTCATATATTCACCGCCTCGATCTGATCGAAGGCATTTAATATATTTACCAGTTGTTTTTTCTACTTCATTTCGGAACTCTTTGAACTTTTCAAAGGTTTCCGATTTATGTCGCATCAAATACACATAACCGTACCGTGACAAATCATCGGTAAAGGTAACGAAGTACGAATAACCACTGTGAGCAGTTTGACTTAGTGGACCACATACATCAGAATGTACGAGTTCCAGTAAGTTAGTGGCACGGTGTCCAACACCAGAAAATGGGGCCTTGGTCATTTTACCCTGAATACAGGATTCACAAGTTGGATAGGATTCAATGGTAAGATCTGATATCAAACCATTCCTAACCAATTGGGTAAGGCGTTTAACGCCAATGTGACCAAGTCTCATATGCCAAAGTTCAGTATTATTAATTACAGGTAAACTACGTTTATTAACTCCAGTACTTAATATATCTTTTGAAGTTTGCAATGTATAATGACCATGCTGGTTTGGACAACTAAGGATCTGAATATTATTTTTATCATATAAATACAAAGAACTATTCTTAATATTAATACAATAGCCTTCTGTATCCAATACAAAAAGTGATATAATATTAGCGACACATCCTGGTACAAAATGACAGTCATATAACAAAAGTGTCCCATTCGGCAATGAGATCTCGCATACTCCCACTGCAACTGCATCCAAAGAGTCTCCACTCCCGAACCGCAACTGCATCTCCCCTGGCTTCAGCCTCCTACTTTCCTTCAGCACCTGCAACGAATTGCAAATGTGAATGGGACAAGCAGAATCTAAAATCCAGCTGGATGTAACGGCTTCACAAGCCAAAGATAAATCAATAACTGGAAAAATAAAAGTACCTGATGTAGATGCTCTGTCTCTCCTCAGCTGGGCAATGTAATCTGGACAGTTCCTCTTCCAGTGCCCGACCTTGCCGCAGTGGTGGCATTTGTCTTCAGAAGCCCTTTTGGGCTTAGCTATCTTCGCCTGCTGTGGAGGACCGAAGGCCTTCTTCTTCTTCCCTTTCTTCTTCTTTCCCTTGGACATTCCTTGGAAAAGAGAAAAGAGACAGAGAAGTAGATCTAGGTGGGCGAGTCGGTACTCCCTTCTTCAGATCCTCTTCTGCCGTGAGCAACATCCTATGTAGCTCCTGGTAGGTGCAGACTGTCCCGTGCATGTTGAAGTACATCACAAACTGGCGGAATGAAGCTGGCAGAGAACCAAGAATGACACTCCTACCGAGAATGTCATTGAGGATGAGATTATGTTGCCTCAATTGATCGATCAAATCGATCATTTGAAGAACATGTGGGCTAACACTTTGCCCCTCATCCAGACGCGCATGGAACAGTTCCATGGCGACCTTGTGAACAATAACCTGTTCCTGGTTCTCGAACGATTGTCTTAATCGCGTTATCATACTATAGGAATCTGATGTTCCATAGTATTGTTGCTTGAGTTTCGGAGAGAGCGAACTAAGGATGTATGATTTAACTCTTAAATCATCATTCTTCCAAGCTTCAAAAACTTGGCGTTCCTCCTCTGAAGCATCCTCCCCACTGCAAGGGGTAAAGGACCCTCAAGAACATAACCCAACTTTTCGGAATCGAGGACAATCCTCAAATCCAATTCCCAGTCTGTAAAGTTCTCAGCGCCTTTTAGTTTGTTCGCATCTAACATACGCGCAAACTGGTTTGTGGATTGACCCGCCATCGCAAATCTATCATATAGATCACGAAAAACGGTTAGCAGAAATAAAGCAGTTTCATATAATATCAAAAGCATAAACTAGATCATGGATTTTCAATCTAATATGCCCCTCCCACTAAATCATGCAATACTGTAATCCCAAAACAGAATACAAATATTTAATAATTAAATTAAATATAAATAGTGAAAGGTGGATCCCGTGAATATATTTCAGCTCACAGCAGAGGCACGGTCTCGCCTACGTATATTCATCAGGTAGACAACTCATTTGTCAATCACCCAAAAGTGACTCCTAAGTATCCGGTCCTGGCCGTTTCTCGTTGTCGCTGCGAAGGCAGGCCCACAAGGAGACGTACCAAGGTAATACTCGTCAATGATAAACTCAAGTTACTTACGTAATCCTGACAGCTAGGGCACGTTCAGAATTCCGCTTTTACTTGAATTTATCTAGTATCAGATATACATCCGGCATAAATAAATCTTTATCGGCTACACCCTCACAGCAGAGGCACGGTCTCGGATGTAGTCACAAAGAAGTATTCATAAACCGTATTGACAAGACGGACCATATAACATGCATCAAATACATAATTACATTTAAACCTTATTATTAGGGATTTTCCGCTAAGTGTCATACACCCTAAATCTAATCAAATTAGTTCCTAATAAGCATGCATAAAGTCAAGAAAACATGATTAAACATTGATTCAATGAAGGCTAATCATATTAGGTGGCCTAGAATCAGACTCGCTCTGATACCATTTTGAAGGGGTTATTTAGGGGGTGAGTCCGGTAACGCAGCGGAAGCGGTGAAAATCCGATTTTCAGATTTCAAAACTTTTTCTCGGATTAATTAAATAAACATATTTATTTAACATTCCAATAATCAAATTATGAAAATAAATTCAATAAAACATTTTTAGGTGAATTTACCGAAATACCCTTGCTTTGTATTTTTGTCCGTTTTAGTCCGAAATTGATCCAATCAATTTTGAATGATTCTAAATCATTTCTAAGATGAACTTATGATGTTCAAAACATCAAAACACCAAAGCAACCAAAATCCCCAAATTGATGTCAAAGCCGAATGCACCATAGGTGCCTAAATTGACCATTTGGTCATTTCATGCTTCAAAACTCATCCAAATGAAATCCAATCAACATGAAACTTTGCATGCATCATATACACACCCAAATGCTCAACATATATGAAAACCCCCAAATTTGGAATTAGTTAGAAACCCTAATTTTTCAATTTCCACAAATTGGACAAATTAGGCTAATTACATTAAATCAAATGTTTCAATCATCAATCTTTCATCCAATTCAAGTCTCAACACAATGAAACAACTCAAGATCAAATCTAGGTCATTTAAGAGTGGGTCAACAACTCTAGAATAGCAACATGGTTTCATAAACCTTAAAAGATTACATATAACTACAATAGTTACATCATTTCTTCACCATACATGCTCAACACTTTCAAACAATTTCCATCATCAAAAACACAAGAAATAAAGAAAAGAATAACTTAAGAAACTCATGAGAGGTAGCCTAGATCCTAAGGAACAAATTCCTTTCTAATAGTAAGTTTAAGAAACTTACAAAATCCAAGCTTTTTTTAGGTTTTTCTTTTCTCTCCTTCACTTTCTTTCTTTGTCTTTCTTCAATGGAATTTTGTTTTTGATAAAGTGTATTAGGTTAAGTGAAATGAAAAATGAAAAACAATTTATATGTGTAACATTTACACCTTGGCCGAAAATGATGGCCAATTCAACAAATTGTAATTTCAATTTCATTTCAATTTCATTAAATCAACTTGCATAAATATCTTCTAACAACTTTATTAGATATTTATTTAAGTCAAATATGGCAACTAAAGTCATTTACTTAAAATATCCTAATGTAAGATATTTATATTTTAATTAATTTAATCATTTAACAATTAAATAATTAATTAATTAATCAAATACAAATATATTAAATATATGTATAATATTTACATTAAATATTAAAAACATATATTCATTTAGGAAATAAGTCAAATAACTCATTTTGACTATTAATTAATGTGTATTTAAATTAATCAAGTATTAAATGTAAATACACAATAATTAAGGAAATGACTATCTAGTCTCTTTAGCATGTATCTTGCGTTAAACCATTAAACGACTTTATAAATAATCAATATTATTTATTTATGTTGCTCTAGTGCTCAACGAGTATGTTTCATTATTGAGACTCTCTAGGTTCAGGTATATCCGTCACGAAATCAAATTTCATGTCCATAATCTATCCACCCGTAGATTATGACGATCACGGATAATCTCGCTAACCATACAGGTCGAGGTCATGGCAAATGTATAATTCCTCCGTCACAGGTATCCGGATAATCCCAGAGATATAGATGTAAACGTCAAATCTCTATCGGGATATCCAGTCGACTATTCTATTAGCAATCTCAAAAAGAATGTTTAGAACTAGCTTCTAAACTTACCACGGGCCCATGGTTTTATCTGATTGCTAATCATATGGACTACCTATGCTCTGGTACACAGAACTGACGGATCCTATCTTGACACACATAGGACACCCTGAGGATCTATCTACACCCAACGAACAGGCGGAGGTCTGATCTAAATAGATCGGTGACGTGACTGCCATCTAAGTGTAGAAGATGTCTCATGTGCCCACAATGCATCTCAAGTCTAAGAATCACAAGTGCTACTCAACCCGAGAAGATTCTTATTGACGCTGGTGTACCATCCATTAAGAATCTTCGGTGAGTCGTTCAGTGTTTATCCACTATAACACCTACACGTCTATACTAGTCTCCAAGACTTATGGTTCATTGAGAAACCATTGGAATCATATATTCCAGTATACGACATGTACCGGTCTCAACGGGTTTACTATACTGACCAAGTAGTGTAAACCTTGACCAGGAACTGTCTGAGAATGACAATGTCATGATACGACTCAATGTCCGTTGCGATGCTTTTGCAACTGTATCATGACTAATCATTCTAGGGTCATTACGTCTTTACCATATAAAAGATTAGATTATATTATAGAAAATGCATATATTATTACTGATAATAACGTTTTACAGAAGTATTTAACAAAAATACAACCGGGAATTGGCGCTCTGAGCACCAACCCCTACAAAAACCCGAGGTGGTTTTGAATACTTCGTCACTTTCATTGACGATTATTCTAGATATGGGTATGTTTACCTAATGCAGCATAAGTCAGATACATTTGAAAAGTTCAAAGAGTATCGTGTTGAACTAATTAGGTAAAAGCAACAAAATTCTACGATCAGATCGTAGAGGAGAATACCTTAATAGAGATTTCGAGGAATTCTTAGTTGATCATGAAATTGTTTCACAGCTCACAACACCTGGAACACCACAACAAAATGGTGTTGCAGAAAGGAGAAATCGGACCCTACTAGACATAATGAGATCAATGTTTAGTTATAGCACTTTACCTAGTTCATTCTGGGGGTAAGCATTGCAAACTGCAATGTATATCCTGAATGTAGTTCCTTCTAAGTCTGTTTCTAAGACTCCCTTAGAGTTGTGGAATGGTCGTAAAGCTAGTTTACGACATTTCCGCATATGGGGGTGTCCGGCACATGTGCTAAAGAACAAGACTACTAAGTTGGAACCACGTTCACATGTGTGCCTATTTGTAGGCTATCCTAAGGAAACTAGGGGTGGATTCTTTTATCGTCCAGAAGATAATAAAGTATTTGTGTTGACAAATGCTATTTTTCTTGAGGATGACTATATGAGAGAGTTCAAACCTTGAAGTAAAGTGTTACTTAAGGAGTTACTTGCTGGTACGACCAGTACACCATTGTCAAATATTGACAAAGACATTATATCTTCTACATCTGAAAGTCAGATGTAAGTTTATCAGGATACCATACAACCTAGACATAGTGGGAGGGTTGTAAGACAACCTGAGCGCTATCTAGGAAATGGTGAGGTGCAAGTTGTTGCATCTTGTGATGGTATATATGATCCATTGACCTATCGTAGTGCAATGAAAGATATTGATAAAGAGGAATGACTCAAAGCCATGAACCTCGAGATGGAGTCTATGTACTCTAACTCAGTCTGGGAACTTGTAGACCAACCTGATGGAGTAAAACTCATAGGTTGCAAGTGGATCTACAAGAGAAAAAAAAGGAATATATGGGAAAGTACAGACTTTCAAGGCTAGGCTAGTGGTAAAGAATTATACCCAAAAGGAGGGAGTTGACTATGAAGAAACTTTCTCGTCAATAGCTATGCTTAAATCCATCATGATTCTTCTTTCCATTGCCGCATATTATGACTATGAGATTTGGCAAATGGACGTCAAGACTGCATTCTTGAATGACAATCTTAATGAGAGTATCTATATGGTACAACCAGAGGGGTTCATTACCCAAGGTTAAGAACAAAAAGTTTGCAAGTTGCAAATGTCCATTTATGGACTTAATCAACCATCTAGATCTTGGAACATAAAGTTTGATACTACGATCAAGTCTTATAACTTTATGCAGAACATCGACGAGTCTTGTGTCTACAAGCACATCATTGATGGGAATGTGGTTTTCCTTGTGTTATACATTGATGATATTTTACTCATTGGGAATGATGTAATGATATTATCGGACGTGAAAATCTGGCTAGCTAACCAATTCCAAATGAAAGATTTGGGAGATGTAAGTTATGTATTTGGGATCCAAATCATTCGGGATCACAAGAAACGACTGTTAGCAATGTCTCAAGCATCTTATATCAACAATATTCTTGTACGATTTGGTATGCAGAATTCCAAGAAAGGTAATTTACCTTTCAGACATGGAATTCATTTGTCTAAGGAACAATCTCATAAGACACCTCAAGGAGTTGAGGAGATGAGACATATACCATATGCTTCAGCAGTTGGAAGTCTTATGTATGATATGTTATGCACGAGACCAGACATCTATTTTACGGTGGGAGTAGTCATTAGGTTTCAATCCAACCCAGGATTAGATCATTGTGTAGCGGTTAAATATATTCTCAAGTCTCTTCGGAGAACGAGAAATTATATGCTTGTATATACAAGTCAGGATATGATTCTGAGAGGATATACAGACTCGATTCTAGGAAATCAACATCTGGATCAGTGTTCACCCTAGGTGGTGGGGCTATAGTATGGAGGAGCATAAAACAATCTTGTATTGCTGATTCCACCATGGAGGCTGAATATGTAGCAGCTTGTGAAGCAGCTAAGGAAGCAGTCTGGCTCCGTAAGTTCTTGGAAGATCTGGAAGTTGTTCCAGATATGGATAAACCACTCACACTTTATTGTGATAATAATGGTGCAGTGGCGAAATCCAAAGAACCAAGAAGCCACAAGAGGGGTAAGCATATTAAGAGGAAATATCACCTCATCAGGGAGATAGTGTAGAGATGAGATGTCGCTGTCACGCAGATTCCATCCGCAGACAACCTGGCTGATCCGTTTACAAAGACCTTATCGGCTAAAGTTTTTGAAGGTCACCTAAAGGGTTTAGGATTACATGACATGTCCCAATTTCTCTAGTCCAAGTGGGAGATTGTTGAGATTTATGTCCTAAAGCTTCATGTATTGTAAAAAAAATTGATTATTGTAATAATAATAAATGCATTATTCATTTTATCAAAGTTGTTTGATTTTTATATCGCATATTGTCCAATTGTCTTGTTTACCTTGATTACTATTGTACCTTCAGACTTAATGTATGTTTGATGCATAAGAGGATTTAAGTCTGAAGTTAGTAATCTAAATAGTCCATAGAGAGCAAACAAATAGGGTACTTTGTTTGTGGTTTATCTATAACTGCGTTCCATTCTATACTTGTATGACGACCTTGATCCGGGATCGTCCATGTAGTGACATGGGAATAGAGGCACCTTGTATGATGATATCATATAGGACTGGACTCAGATAAATACAAATTTCTTTTAATATCTGTTGACCGAAGAAATTCATTTTATCTAATAGATGGTCATATATGGATTCGATCTTAATCCTGATTGTACTACGAACTCCTGCATGACAAGCTATGTCCTTTGATATACTATGGTGAGGTTGGTATTGCATTTCTGGTCAATAACTACGTATTTTAGGGGTATGGTTTGGTGTGTAGCTGGGAACGTTTTACATAGATATGGAATATTAGGGTTGTTGCTCGGAGTGCCAATCCGGATCATATTTATGTCTGATTCATAAATACGAACAATTTTATTTTCCATAATATTACCAATTTATTAGTAGCACCATTGTCTTTTATACACTTATTCGATCTAATTACGATTAAATATCTGATTATGATTAAATCGAAACTATTAGTGATACGTGTATATTAGACAAAGACCCTAGGATTTACAATATAGTGCGCAGTTATAACGTAGTTTGTAATTGATATTGGGAAGCGCATTATAAGATGTATATCTTTAAATAAAGTTTCTGGTCAAGATTTACTAACACGGGTCGGTTAGTAAAATCCGATGAGACCAGTACATGTCGTATATCGTGACTTGGTCTGATGGTTTATCCCAATGAACCATGAGTCTCAGGAGACTCGTATAGACATGTAGGTGTTTATTTGATAAGACACTGAATGACTCACTGAAGATTTCCTAATATATGGTACACCAACGTCAATAGGAATCTTCTCGAGTTGAGCGAGCATAGTGGTCCATTGACTTGAGATACCACAGTGGGATATATGAGTTATCATCCACACTTTGATGGCAGTCACGTCACCGATATATTTATATCAGACCTCCGCCTGGTCATTGGGTGTGGACTGATGATCATGATATCCAGTGCGTATCAAGATAAGATCTGTCAGTCCTGTGTACAAGGCATAGACATCCTCACGTGTTTACGATCTAGTAAATTCATGGCTGTGGTATAACTTTGGAAATCAGTTCCGAGTGTTATTTAGAGATCGTAAATTGAAAGTCGATTGTATTATACCGAATGTATTTGACGTTTTCATCTATATCTCATGTATAATATGGATAACCTGTGACAGAGGGATTATACGTATGCTATGACCTCGACTTGCATAGTTTAGGGAGATTATATGTGGTCGTCGTAATCCATGAGTGAGTGGATTATGGACACAAAATTGGATTTCGTGACGGATAAACCTAAACTTAGAGAGTCCCACAATATGAAGTGTACTCGTTGAACACTTGGGCAACTCGATATGAATAATATGGATTATTTATAATACTTTACCGGATTAAATGAGTTAATTCAGATCGTTTAATCGGTTAAACGATAACACATGTATTATGGGATTTTGTCCGATAATAATTATTGTGTATTTGTATTTGATACATAATACGATTAGATACACATTAATTATACGTCAAATGAGATTTTAACACATGTCATAAATATATGTATTTGTTATTTATTGTAAATAAAAATACATATATAATAATAATTATATTAATTATTTATTTAGATATTTAATTGTTAAATATTTAAATGATTAATTAATTAAACATTATCCATAAATGTTATGAAATTTGTCCAATTATGATTGGTTAAATGTCATGACTATATTAGGCTTATGTGTACAAATTTGATTTGTTTAACATAAAGCTTATCTTTTTATCATTTTAATTTAATGAAATTAAAAAAAAAGGAAAAATGACAAGTTTGCCCCCATAAAGTCTGTCACAACAATTGAAAAAGGGAAAATTATTTTCATCTTCTTCTGACTTCTATAATGGCCGAATATATGCTCCAAAAATGGGTCTCAAATTTGTTTGAAGAATCCATGAAGTATTGAAGGAAAATCAAAGAAAAAAGCTTAGGAAAACAATGATTAAAGGTAATTCTTCAACTCCTTAAGCTTAAATTTCAGTTTCTTGTTTCTTGTCGATTTAGAAAGGTTCTAGGGTTCCTTCAAATCTGAAAAATTGGGGCTTTTTGGTTGTTGATGATGGATTGGAAGCTAATGATGCATGTGTGAAGTGAATTGGATGAAATTAGTGTAATTAGTATCCAATTTGTTCATTTGATGACATGTTGCCATTCTAGAGTGTTATGACCACTCTTGTAATGCCTATAATTGTTCTTGGTGATTCATATGTGGTGACTTGATTTGGTGTTTTGATTAATTGATTTAGTCTTAAAAAATTGGATTTAAAGCATGAAAAATGGTAATTTTCGGTTCTGGATCAGATCTGTGCAAACTGAAAATTCTGTGATGAATTTGATGTCATATTAATGTAATGGATGTATTTTGGGAGTTGGAACAATTTCCGGAAAGTGTTTCGGAGTTGAAATAAGCGAAAACGGCCAAAAACGGCTTTACCGGGTGACTTTTGAGCCAACCGGGTGACGGTTGTCCAAACAGTGAGTTCGTCACTGTTCGGTCAACCCATGAACTGCCATTACACTATTGGGGCTGACTTGGGCAGTTTCCATAAGTGTTGGGTAGTCAGTTCGGTCAAAAATACGTTTTGCGTCATTTTGCGGAAAAACGTTTTTCTTAAAAGTTTTGTGACGTTTCATACATATTTATGTCGCTATTTGATATCAAATAAATAGGTTTAGGTGAAATATGAATAAATTATTCATATTAGGTATTGAATAATTTATTCGATAATTTGAAAAAAGTTTTAAATTACGATTTCGCCCGAACCGCGCTTCCGCTGCGCCCATCGCCCGAAACCCCAACATGGAATTCACTCATTCTTACAAGAAACAGAAGAATATCTTTTTTAAGAGTTGATTCGGGACTTGAACAATTTAAGCGCTCAACTTTTCTATTACGAATAGAAAGTTTTTATATTCATAATTGTTATGAATTAATTGTTCATTATATAATCAATGGTGCTTAAGAGACAAAATATTTAAAGGGGTTTAACGGACTTTTGACCCGGCTCTATTTATGAGATATTCGTGAAGGGCTATATCCATATGTAATGACTATATCGATGGACATCGAAGATGTTCGGTTTTATTTTATCCATCTACGGTAATGGGAGTTCAACTTCGAGTTTTTAGTGGAATAACGCAGAGTTAATAATTCGTAATATTTGATTAAAGAGTTTAATTAATATTTTGGAATTATTGGAGCTCGGAACCATAGGTCCATTTGGTCCTCGTGCTAGCTCGATTAACTGTAGCAAATGACCGACGTGATCACACTCGTAACGCAAGCTCACATATCGTTCAAGTAGTATAAAAATATCGATCACACGAGGATTTAATTCCTATTGTTGTTATTAATTATTGATATTATTTATTTACAAGTATTTATTTGAGATGAGAAGGGAATGATTGCTGATTCGTTGGTTGAATGTGGATTTACTAAATAATTAAATAAATAAAGACACAAAAGAAAATACAAAGGAAAATAAACAAAAGACACAAACATCTAGGGTCGTGATTCCACACAATATTATTCTAATGATGAATTGATTCTCTTATATATGTGTAATAAGTCAGTTTGCTAACCTGGAACACGAAGATATGCAAAAGCCTATGTCGATAGTCAGATATAAACACCCAAATAATCCAATTAATCATATTCCTATATTAACCAAGTTACTTGAATTCATTAAGTTCAAGTTCCAATTATGGCTACCCCCGCCCGACAGGTATATGTCTATCCTGGAAGGAAATCTTTTAAGGGTTATCTATCTTTAAGTGAGATCGTGGGCTATTGAGTCTAAGGTTGAAACCTAAAATCCATTTTCCAAGTTCATTTTAAGTTTACCAGATCAATCTTGTTAATGACCAGTTAACAAGAAGTATTAAGACTAAGACTCAATAAACAAGCCAAAGTATTACCCATTATATAAAGAAAATCAATTATTAAACTCGTGAATGTTGTGCTTCATCACTTCCCTAGAATAAAAATAAAATGATGGGGGTTAGGGGATCCACCTTTACTATTTCTAATTTAGAAATCTCCATTATTATAATATAGAAATTATCAGTGTTATCCAATTAAGTCAAACCAGCCATAAAGACGGTGTTATTATTTGTCCATAAACCAGCCATATATGCGGTAATCATCTGTCACATAAAGACCGGCCATATAGGCGGTATCAACTTTAGTCCATATTTTTAAATTATAATTTCCATATTATAATTAAGGGAGATTAATCTAAACTATTATAATAAAAGCTTCACCATTCCCCCAGCGGAAATTTAACTACTAAACATAAAAGAAAGTAAAAACACACAAACTAATATTACTAAAAATAAAAATAAAAATACATTACAAAACTACTAAATAAAACACACAAGATAAAATCTTTAATTCCTTATTAAGAAACCAAGGAAAGTATGAAATTTACAAATGAAATGGCTTGATATTTATAGGTAAAGTTTTGCCTCCACCAATTTCTCCACAAATTTCTCCACAAACTTCTCCACCAAACATGGAAACACAAC
Source organism: Zanthoxylum bungeanum (assembly GCA_019454045.1). Lineage (NCBI taxonomy): Eukaryota > Viridiplantae > Streptophyta > Magnoliopsida > Sapindales > Rutaceae > Zanthoxylum > Zanthoxylum bungeanum. Next base: position 175,676 of record SKCR01015834.1, read on the forward strand.
ATGACACCAAACATGGCACCAAATATGGCACCAAATCCTCTATGTTTGGTGGAAGTTTTACAATTTTCATTTTTATTTTATTTTATTTTATTTTTTTGAAAATGACTTTAATAATTACACATAACATACTTCCGGATGTTTTATCAATTTCAGTCATGAAAACTTCAGAATTCGAAATTATTATGAACGTCAAAGTTGTAGATATTTGAGTCTTATTTAATCTGGAACTTAAATCACCTCAATCCGATATCGGAGTAGAAAGTTATGGCCAAAATACAAAAATTACGCAAAATTGAAATTTCCGAAATTGTACTTCGTTAGAACGCCATTTCAAGTTTCCAACCTCTAAAATCCAAATGTCAAATCCAGTTTTTGCCCTTATTTGTTCCATATTTCATTTTGATTGATTCCATTGAGTCCCGATTTTATTTTTTCTGTAAAATAAATAAAAACACATCAAAACGTTCATCAAACCCGAGAAACTAAATAAAATATTAGGTCAAAATGGCGGAAAATAGTGATATATTTTCCGCTCATCAGCAAACCTAATATAATTTGATTGTCTAATTATATGCTCACTTTATATTTATTTATTATTAATGAGATTAATAATATTTATTGTCACAAATGAAAACTATGTTAAATTAGTTTAACTTAATATTTTCTAGAATTCTTTGATTATGAGATAATCAAGTCTTGATTATGAGATAATCAAGTTAGTGATAATTATGAGATAATTACTACAACATAATTGAAGGTAATTTAATCATTATTGAGATGGTGATTTTTATTTACCTTAGGAGACAAGGCCATATGACTTGCCTACTCTCCAATTTATTATGTCTATTAGGTGGCTTATATACACCTAATAGTTTTGTCATTAGCTAACCATTTTTATGCTTTGGTATGGCCTCCACATTTATGTGTTTGCCATTGAAAGAAAGCATTAGATGCTTAATGACAAAGTCCTTGTCTTTAGCTTATTATTTCTTATGCTTTGGTATGACATTCATATTTTTGTGTTGGCCATTGCAAGAAAACATTAGTTACTTAATGACAAGGTTAGTTGGCTTGTGTAAGAGAATATAATCTCTACCATTTCTCTCACTTCTAAGGTTAACACTTTGCATTCATTCACACAAGTGTTGTGAGAAAGAATTAGAGAGAAAATAGAGAGAGTTCAAGCATTCACAAGTGTTGTGAAAGTGTTTGAAATTCTAAAAAGCCAAACATCATTGTGATAGCTTAATTCTCTAAATTGTTTAGAGGCTTGATCTTTGTAAGTGAAGCCTACACTTCGGTTTGTTGGTTTCGAGTCATAATTCGGAAGATCGAGTGGTTGATCCAAGCGTTGGACACCAAAGGATTGATTTCGGCTGCTACAACAAAGGGAGAAGGCAAAAAAAATTTTAAAGATCCATACCGGAGCCGGTGCCACCACAAACAACTTCTGCCGCGCTAAGGAAAGTCGTTTCCAACAACATATGCATAAGATTTAGCTGCCCCGACCTAGGTAACCAGGTCGATATACCGAGGTGATTAGTGCTGGATCATATTCCTCTCTTCTTAACCAAGTCGGGTCAGTTATGGTTTCAGAAACTGATACGAGTCTCTGAATTCCGAATCTGATGCCGAGGCTGCTTTAAGAATCTGAAACTAAGTCCGCTCCCAAAGTCTGATGTTGAAACTGATGCTAGGTCTAATTCCACGGCCGGTATCCTTTCCACGGCCGGATCCGACCTAGCTTCCTTTTATAAGGTCGATAGTCAGGGATCACCTCGAGTATGTCTTCACAGATGCTCAAGTATTATCGAACTTGATACTTCTCATAAGGTCGGGTCGGTATCACAACCGTCCTCTTTATTTGGTTTTTGCCCTAAGGTGCCTCTTTGCACCTCGGGCTCGAGCCCCTCTGTCCGACTTCTCATCCTCATGAGGATCTTAGACTTTTATCTGCTAAGTACAATCCTCATTTTACCATTCCTCGGGGTTCTGATTTATTGGGGGCTGGAAACTACCATCAACACAAGACTTGGTCAGGAACCCATATCAGTCTTTCTTGAACCAATTCAATCGGGCTACAAATGCTATCATCCCTTTACACTCAAACGTCAACATTGGTAGGGCTGAGCATCAGTTCTGGTTCTACCCGAAACTGGATAGAACCGCACTGATTTCCGGATTTAGAACCGAAACCGATTCTTTTAAGACCGGTTCCGGTTTTAAAATTGAATAACCGAATTTAAGTGGTTAGTTTACAATTCTGTAGTTGTAGGAACATGAATCGGACTATTTAACCGAACGAAACTTGTTTCTGGAATCGATTTTAATTGGTTTAGGATCCAAATTAAAACCCAATTTAACACCCAAAATGAAGATCCTCTGTTTGTATTTCAGAGATTAAACCATGAGAGTTGATGCCGATGATATGAGGCAGTCGTTTGCCTAATTTGGAAGTTATGCAGCCTAGAGAGAAATTGGTCCGGGCACAGCCTCGCAAAAAAGAAAAACAACTTGAAGGTGCTCGCGACCAGACCAAACTATCCAAGTGAGTTGATTTGCCAGTTTTGCAAGAAAATCATTGGAATTTACAATTTAGGCTTATATGCATATTTTCAGGAGACGCAAGTCATGAAGTAATTGCCCATATATCATCTGTTGTATAATAGAATAGAATAGCTGTTAGCCTGTTTTTGCTTTCTTTTTAGATGTTAAAAATATTTTTGTATCCACAAATAATAAGAATATTATGCAATATTTAAGTGTGGGAAATAATTATATTTTTAATGTTTGAGAACAATAATCGGACTGGAATCGAATTAGAATCGATTAATAAGATATCATATTTAATTGGATAGATTTCGATTTCATTTAGTTAGGAACCGATTTTTCCGAGTAAATTTCGGTTACTTACAAAAACGGAATTGAAATTGATTTTACTCACCCCTAAACATTGGCATAGTGCAAAGTAAATATTGTCAAAGAGAATGAATGCAGAATAATGATTCGTATAGCAACCAATCTAGTAAGTTTATGAACAATTTGAATTCGACTCATATTTAATTTGATTCAAAATCAATTCATTTAATAAATAAGGTATTTGAACTCAAACTCAAACTCATATAAATATTTATCGAGCCGAGCAGATAATGTATAACTTATCCCCCGTAGTTTTGTCCCTTGTAAATTAAGCAAAGTTGTGATAAAAGTCTTAAATATCCATAAAAGGATAATAAATTCCATAAAATGGTACTTCAGAGTAGGGGTGTTCATAGGGCCGGGTCAACCTGCGACCCGACCCGCGCGGGTCCAAAAAAAATTGTAAATTTTCAACCCGATCCGACCCTATAGTATTTATATTATTTTTCTAAAAATTTTATTATTATTTTTAAAGTTTTTACTTTTATTTCATTTGTTTATTATTTTTGTTGTATTAAAACTTTATATTTATGATAATTTTTAAGACATAAAATAACAAATATTTGTATTTCAAAATACTTATTTTATTAAAATAATTTTTTTTTTCTGCTGACCCCACCCGACCCGCATCTGATCGGATTTCATATTCACGTGACCCGACCCGACCCGTGAACACCCCTACTTCAGAGACCGAACTGCGTTTATAATGTGAGGGGCCCTGCCAAATAGGGGTGGGCATCGTATCGGATCGAATCCGATCGAATCGGATCCGATTATCAAATCCGATCGAATCGAGTTGGTCCGGTTCGACGGATTTCGGATCTGATCGGATTTTATCCGATCCGCTCGAATTTTTTTTTAATTTAATATGCAAAACGACGTCGTTACATATTAAATAAAAAAAAATTGAATTATTTCGGATCGGATTTTATCCGATCCGATCCGATCCGCTCGATTTTTTTGACTCAAAACCAGATTATGTGTACCGAATTCGGATCGGATCGGACTAATCCGATCTGAAATAATTCGAATCGGATCGAGTTCGATAAGATGATCCGGTCCGAACGAATCAAATATCTCAGAGTATTTCGGATCGGATCGGATTCGGATTCTGTTCGATCCGATCCGAATCCGATAATGCCAAGTGCTACTGCCAAATAAAAAATTAAATTCCACGACTTCAGTCAGCGTTTTGGAAAAAGAAAACATTGACAACGACGACGACGACGTTTTATTTAAGTTGATGACGTGGCAACATTCCAGCGTGCCATTGAGAAAGAAGTTTCCCTTTCAGACCCAACATTTTGTTCATTGTTTCGTTGCCTCGCTTTTCACTATCTCCTCATTTCTCGGCGTGTAAAGCGTAAGAATTCGCAGTCGTTTTGTGATATTGACGCCGACAAAGACATCACCATCTCTAATGGTAATTAATCATTTTCGTTGTCGTTTAATTAGCACAGAAGATGTGAGAATCTTCCCGTACACTTTCTTAATTTCTAGTATCTCTCATAAGCTAGGGTTTTGTTACTAGTAAAAATTAAAATAATTAGTTTTGACTCGTATTTTGTAAAGGAACCTAGGACATCACTTATCTCCACATTGGTATGATATTGTCCACTTTGGGCTAAGCCCTCATGGATTTGCTCTTGGGTTATACCCAAAAGGCCTCATACCAATGAAGATACATGTCCATCCTTATATACCCATGATCTTCCCCATATCTAACCAATGTGGGACTTTGTTTGCACACCCAACAATCCTCCCCTCGAACAAAGGACCACAAAGGACAACTGAGCCTCCCCTCAAACGATCATTCATCCGTCCACTCCATGAAGACCAGAGCACACCGCCTGTCTAACCGAGCACTCACGGATCACGATCGGGGCTCACCACCTTTGTTCGGTATTCCGAGGATTCATCCACATGGCTAACTCCGGGGCAGGGCTCTGATACCACTGTAAAGGAACCTAGGACACCACCTATCTCCACATTGGTATGATATTGTCCACTTTGGGCCTAAGCCCTCATGGATTTGCTCTTGGGTTATACCCAAAAGGCCTCATACCAATGAAGATACATGTCCATCCTTATAAACCCATGATCTTCCCCATATCTAACCAATGTGGGACTTTGGGACTTTGTTTGCACACCCAACATATTTGCATATATTTTACTTTGTTAATTGTAATTTGAGGTACTGGAGTTTGACTGGAATTGACTTTTTTCCTTTTTTTGGAACGGACTCGCTGTTTTGTCTTGAATTGAAATGTTTGGATTGTAATTTGTGGTACAAGCTATAGATTCATTTCTATTTAATTTAACAACATGAGAGATAGAATTGTGAATTGGTTTCGTTGTTGACCTTGGTTGACCTTAGAAGCAACTATGTTTGCTAAGTCTGTGTAAAGAGTGCAACTTTGTGCTATATAATGTGCTTCAGAATCCTGGAGTGTTTAGTTACTATTCCTAGACTTTATAACCATATAATTCTAGAAAAAGGGGAACTCTAGGAAGCTCGTTAGCTTTTTTTTTTTAAATGCTTTTGCTGCTTCTATATGATGTTTTATTTTGAAATCTGTGAAATACTCATTTTTTATTTTAACTCTTAGTGTTTTTTGTTAGGTTATAACTACATATGTAAAAATATTGTGCCTAAATCTTGTTTACGTGCTAAACTTTGTCTTGTGTACTTGTATGTAGGCTAATAATAAGCACACCATTATTCTGATGCAATCTTCTCCGAACAGAGCAACAAGAACCTTCATGGATTATGGTTCAATAAGCCAAGCTATGGATGGTACCGTATGTTATATGTAGCCAAATCATTTTTAAAATAATTTATTTTGTGCTTCTTTTGCTTTATTAGTTCAGTTTCCTTGTAGTTGTGAAAGTTGTACCTGCTATAAAACTAAGAACTATAATCCTTGAAGTAGCATATAAATTTACATTTAATGGTGGTGCTTGATAGTTCCCTGAGATTTGATGCGCACCTTCATTTCTCCCTTTGGCTCTTTGACAACAGTCAAGCAGTTATTTTCTGATGGAAGACTTGCTTCTAGAAGATTTAAATTTTCCTGACTAAATGAAGATTAAGTTGTCTATTTCTCATTCAAGTTCTTTAGCCATAATTCTTCTGGCTTTATGCAGGTATATGTGCACTCTATGAAAGGAAGCTTAAGGAATTAAATCCAGCAGTCCGAGACATCACTTATGACGTTGCAGATCTGTACAACTTCATCGATGGCCTTGCAGACCTGAGTGCATTAGTGTATGTCTCTCTCTCTCTCTCTCTCTCTCTCTCTCCTCTCTCTCTCTCTCTCTCAAGAGGCAATAAAGGACTGGCAACTGGAAAACTTTTAGAAATTTGTGTTCATGAGTGATCTATAGTGCCTATTATATTCAGATTTCAAGGCCTATGTTTTTTTCCCTTTCATTCCTGTGTTTTAGGAAGTACTTTTACTAGAAGAAAAAAGAAGATTTAAAGTTGGGTGGTGTGTATCCACACAGATTTAGTAGAATATATAATAAACCTTGGGAATGAGTTGACAAGTATTTATGCAGTTAAAAACAGGAGATATAATCTAAATCCTGTAATGATGGCCTGGTGTAAAATGATATTTTTGCTATTTGTTTTTGACTTGCAGATACGATCACTCAGTTCAGGCTTATTTGCCATATGACAGACAATGGATCAAACAGAGGACATTTCAACACCTTAAGAAGTTGGCACATTGAATGAACTTAAATTCAGCTATCAAATGTCTTTTTGCTTCCTAAATTTTCTGTGGTGTTGAAAATGATAGTTGAGTTGAGAGATGTAAACAAATTGTAGAATCAGTCTTGTTTGAACAAATGTAGTTTTATTAGTAGTTGCTTGCGAAATGTAAGCTGTTGTTTGAACAAGCTTGATCTTTGATATTGATGCAACTTTGATTGCTCGATTATCACAAGATAGTCCTTTGGTTGATTGGTCCCGTTTCTGGTTTTTATTTCATTTTTCCATTTTCTAGTTTACTTATTAGGGGTGGGCAACCAAACCGAAACCGAACCAATTAAATCGGTTCGGTTTGGTTTGACGGTTCAGGTTCGGTTTATTTTTAAGTTCAACCGATCGGTTATCATTGGTCCGGTTCACGGTTCGAACCGAACTGATGAACTGATTGGTTTGGGAAAACTTGGTTGAAATAAAAGTGTTTTTTTTGTTCAGTACTTCATTCACGATTAAAATTAAACCTCACGCTCACACTCTATTCTGAAGTGTGCCCTAAAATTCCCTCACTCTCACTCTCGATCGATTACAATTACAGACTCTGAAGTGTGCCATTCATCTCACGTCTCTCTAATTCTCTCAGTCTGCCTAAAATTTCAGCACAAGTCTCACTCTCAGCAGCACAAGTCTCATTCTCAGCAGCACAAGTCTGTTAATTTAGCTTGTATTGTATGCACTATGCAGAATGTAAAATTTGTTTACTAGATTTTAGGGCATTTATTTGTTGATTTTGAAGGTATTAGTGATCATGGGGTTTGTTTACACTGTGTGGTAGAACGGAATATTTATACCTTTGGATTTGTCTGTTCCATCTGTGTTCCATCTCATTTCGAATATATGCACAAATTGATTTACAGTAAGTTTGGATTTGTCCGTTCCATCTCTGTTGTATTGTAACCAGTTGATGGCTCATGGCTGCCCCTAGCACTGATTTTGGTCAGGTCAATTCAGTTTCAAACCCGTTATCTCAAATTGGACCGAATCGGTTTCGTTCGGTTTAGCTGAACGGTTCGAATTCGATTCAATCTAATTCGAACCGTTCGATTTTCGATTAGGTTCGGTTCGATTCGCTCATGAACCAAACCGAAATCGCATTTAGCGGGCTACCGTAAATTGTGATAAATGGGTTGGGCTGGTAAAAGTATGAATTCCCTTTGATCCCTCCATTTATCTTATTAACCCTGCTTTTTAACTAACCCCCACTCAGTTTCATCATTACCCTTATTTAAAAATAAATACTCTCTCTCTCACCATTACCACCATCACCATTACCACCAAATTCACCACCCCACCACCACCTAAGCTTTAACCGTAATCAAACCGTACGGTTGACAGTTCTATTTTGACCGAACCGTAACCTTAATTAAATCGTAGACTAACAGTTCGGTCTACAGTTCGGTTGCGATTTCGACCAAAGCCGAACCGCAACCGTAACCTTAAATTAGCCGAATTGTACGGTTCGATTCGGTTTAAGGTTTGAAACCATATTTTTTTTTAAAATAAACTAATTTAAATTGTTATAAAATAATAAAAAATTAAAAATTTACTAAATAGTAAGACTAAAAGTATACATTGATAATTTATTTATTATTTTGAAAAAAAAAAAGAGCTTACAATTAATTAAGCTGCCTATGTATTCTCTTGAGCAGAGATTTATCAAAACTCACGTAATTCTGTTACATTTTATTTTTAAATAATTTATCAAATTTACATTTTATTCATCCTCATCCGGGGAAGGCGGTCAAGTTCTTGAGCCTTCGGTATTAGTTGTGTCTGTGTTATCACACAAATCTTCAAAAGTTTCTGGCTAATTTTCCTTTTCATGACATTCCACCCTACACCAATCATCAATGCACGTTTGAGCTTCTAACGTATCCGGTTTCAACATTGTTATTCTGTCCTCAAGAATATTGCCGCTCATACTAAATGTATGCTCTATAGATACAGTTGACACTGATGTCGCTAATACCTCCCTTGCAATCACGGTCAGGACTGCAAACAATTCTTAATGTTTTTGCCACCAATCAATGATAAGAAATTGCTCACCTACAAAATCACTTTGGAGAAACTCGAAATTTATCGTTAGATATGCATTAATTTCTGAATTAGTAATAGTGGTATTGGTAGACTTTGATTTTTTGTTTCGCTGCATTAACCAACTTCTACTAGTAGGAAGCTTAGATTGTTCAGTTGGTGCATTCATGGATTGTATAGTATCTGATATTTGAATATTATATCTACTAACATAATCATTGTATAAATTAAGTAAAGTTCTCTTAACATTACCTAATAAAGTATAATACTTTTGTAAAATATTTTTCAAATCTTCTATTTTAAACATTAGATCCAAAATAAAAGTAACAAGATAAAGTAATGGTATGTCTCTGTAATAATTAAGTCATTTTGTTCTCAATGATGTGACACATTTTTTAATTGCATTTGAATGATCGTCAAAAATATTGTTAGGATCATCAAATTCGTTGTTGGATCATAAAAAATATTATTATGATCATAAAAAACAACATAAAATTCGTTATTATTATTAGGTTTGAATAATACCCCGGTAATGTCAATACTTGTAATGAGAAAAATATTTGAAATTGAATAATAAACACCACTTAAAATATTCGTAATATCATTAAAAAAATTTATAATCTCTAAAATTTTTGAACAAACTTTCCAATAACTGAGATATAAAACTACATCATATTGATAGTGAGCAATAAATGAACATAATAAATCTTTATATTCAAAACTTTCATTTAGTAAAAAATAAGTAAAAATTCTAACGAGTTGGAACATCACGACCGAATTTTTCTTGTAAAAATTACACAATTCTCTTCTAATTTTAGAATACGACCAAATTAAATTAATTATTTTTTTAATAGATGCGATATAAGAGTTTAAAGATTTCAAACTATCTCGTACACATTAATTCAAAATATGACATGCACATCGAACATGGAAAAATTTATCTCCAAAATTTGGTTGGCAAATAGCTTTAAGTTCATTAATTGATGCAGTATTAGTCGATGCATTATCAAATTTAATAGTTAAAATTTTTTGCACTAATTCATACTGCTGTAAAATATACTAATAATTACATAAATATTATGTGCAATGTGTGCTTCATCAAAAAGACGAAATGCAATAATTCTTTTTTGAATAAACCATGAATCATCATTCTAATGATATGTCACACTCATGTATGAATATGACTGCCAATTGTCACTCCATACGTCACTACAAATTGAAACACGACCTTTAAGGTTAAAAAACAATTCTCTTAAATGATTTTGACCTTTTGCATACAATTACATCAACTTTCTTTTATATGTCATCATAGTAAGTTTACATACAACATGATTCAAATTTTAATGTATTAAATCATTAAAATATATTTTTTCACAAAAAGTAAAAACTAAATGTTCCATGGTAATAAATTTAGTTAGATTATATTTTTATTGAGATTCATTATATTTAAATAATTTAGTAAAAGAAGAAGAACCTAGACCGGAATAAAAAAACTTTATCATTTGTGTTTGTATTGTATCAATCCCAAACTCAACTTTATGAGTACTCATCATAAGACCCGTCAGAGTTCTATACCCACTGGTGTGTTTGTATATTTTTTCACAATAATTGCAAACATCATTCTTCTCACTCGTGGCATCATTCACAATCAGAGTGAAATGTTTTGTCAACATTTCAGAACCTCGATTTCTCACTTAAATACGTGAAGTCATTTCGTCGGCGGTATGTTGAGTGGTATCTTTAGCCTCATGAATGTTAGTGTTGTATGATGAGCTTGACATTGTAATGAAGAGATTGAGAATTTGAGATAATATATTTCAATAAAAAAAGATTTTGAGATAATAAAAAAATAAATTGATTGAATATATGAGATTTGAGAAATTGAGAGAGCGAAGAGAATAAATAATTTGTGGTTTTGGAAAATGAATTAAAAGATTATTTATAATGTTTTTTTTTGTATGATGCTTAAAATATCCATAAAACACATTTTGAATGAGAGAAAGAAGCGAAGGATCTTCTTTTCGACTTTGATTCTCCCACTCTAGTCGTTGCTTTTCTTTCTAGTTACTTCGAAAATAGCTGCTTCAGTTTAGCAACTCAAATTTTTGATATTCTTTTTTATTTCTCATCAAACGAATGACATCTTCCTCTGGAAATCCCAATTATTCTTAACATGATATTAGGAAACCTCATTCAAGACCATAAGAATTAGCAACCAAACCTTAATACACCAAACCTCGAAAATCTTTATATGAAGTAAATACTCGGATGTTAATATTTAAAAGGCGACTTATTTTTGGCCCTCTCGTATAATTTTCTTCTGAAACCCTAGATTCATCTTCTATCGTTCATTTTATTTTTGGTTGAATTATTTTTATAGGGGAGAATTGATGGATTATGTTGGGCTAAAAGAATTAAATTAATGTAATTGAAGAACTGTTGTAGGTTTCGAATTTTAATGTAATTTATGGCAGAATTGGTTTCAAGAAGTTGACGACATAAAAATGAGCTCTTTCTCCATTACGAGGAAGAAGACTCCCTTTCAGAAGCACAGGGAAGAGGAAGAGGCAAAGAAAAAGGTATTCTTCTCAATTTTAACTATGCTTGCCCTTAAAAGATGCATTGTCCAGCACATTACAATGTGTGCAAGGAAAGTTGATGAGCTGATAGGCTTTGATTGGTAAAGAAATTAGATATTCTAGTGTGCTTTATTAGGATATGTTTGGTAACTCTGCAATACTTTCTGCTTGATTTCGAAAGCAGAACAACCATGTTTACTTGGCAGCTAATGTTTGCTGCTCGCCCACTCACTTGTACTTCACATCTAGTAACTTTATTTTGTAGCAGCTGAGAATTAGCCACAACACCTCAATCCCAAGGATGGTAACTATGCTTTATTTGTTTTTTCAGAGGGAGGATGATGAAACGGCTCGGTTGTATGCAGAGTTTTTGGAGTCATTTCAAGGGGATAGTGAGCCTGGGTCGAAGGCTTTTGTTAGAGGAGGAACAATTGATCCCAATGATAAATTGAAGGAATCTGAAGGTCAGTTTGACTGATGAACCGTGAGCTGGATTTTGTTATTACTTTTAGTCTCAGTTTTTTTAATTTATGCGTAATGTAAATATATATTACTCTTTTATTTCACACTATGGATTAATAGAATAGTTTTCTATTATTACGGGGACACATTAATAAAAATATGGGCCTTTTTTATTCATTCGCGGATGGCAGGTGAAAAGTCCAAAGATGGGATGTCTGTTCCAAAGAAGGGAAGTAGGTAAATGAATGCTTCTAATTAACCGTGCTGCAGTGCTCATGCTCTTTTGACGAGGCATGCATCATTAATAAGAAAATTCAAAATTACATGGTGACATCTTCGGATGTAGCCTTTTTTTCCATAGGTTCTGAAAACTAAGAAACTTGCTGAGAAGTTTATTGCGTGACATTCATTTTACTTGAAGGAATTAGGTTTACAGGAATCCCTTTTTTTATGACAAAAAATCGATATATTAAATTAATCTTCTGGGGAAACTAGTCCCGGTCTTGTCACTTTAGAAGTGCCCTCTTCTGTGCCTTTTACATCTTCTACTCATTGTCTTTTATCATTACACATGTTTTACGTATCATTCTCATTAGTATTAAAGTTGGAGGTTCTGGAACTTGGAATCTACTCGTTTTGCTACTCCTGCGCATCAAGCTTGTATAGAATATGAACACTAATGAGATTAAAAAAAGGTTTTTGTCGGTAGTGAGTGAACAGTTTATTCATTATATTTCTAGACTTCTTTCAAGGTTAATTTCAAAAAAAGAAATTATATGTTATTGACATTTATGATGCTGAGCACATTAATTGTCACTTATGCAGTACCAATTATGAGAAAAAAATATTTCATTTCATAAATATTTGCACCTTAAATTTGACTTTCCATAAAAGCACATTCAAACAAATTTCCTGTACGTTCATTTAACAAATCAAATCCTCATAGAGGATGTTTTAAAAAAGATATAGTGAGGTCTTTTTGGAATTTAACTTGAACATTAAAACACACCGGGAGTGTTTTGGTAGCATTGAAGTTTATCGAAATATCATTTCTGCAGGTATGTTCCAACTTTCATATCACCTCCTTTGGCAGCCAAGGGGAAAGACTCTGAGAGGAAGGTTAGTATGCCGATAGTTTTAGTAGGGCTAATTCAAATTGATCTCAAGTAATATGCGTATTTAGTTCTAAATCGTTTTCATACACCTTGCAGAAGGAGGATGAGAGACTTAGGGAAAAGGAGAAAGGGGGGAAGTCTAGGAACATAGATAATTTTATGGAAGAGTTGAAGCATGAACAAGAGATGAGGGAGAGGCGAAATCAAGTGTGTGAACATTGGCGTGACGGGCGTAATACTGAAAGTTCTTCTGTAAGTGTTTTTTTTGGGTTTTGTTGTAGCTTCATTCTCATCTTTATAAAACAACAATGAGATTTGGTCTGTTTGTTGCAAAGGTCTTTCAGAAAATTGTGACATCACCTTTCTATTCCTCTTTCTACTGCCATCCCACATTTGTATAGCCTGTGTGCATGTGAGTGCAAGTAATCATGAATCATGATCCATGGTGGTAGGAGCAGCTCTACCCCTAATATGTTGTATATATATGTGTGCAGATGGATAGACTTATTCTTACATGCTTACATTGAGCTCTTTATGCTAGATATTGCTTGTTGATCTACCTTTTTTTTTTTTTTTTTTCTTTTTTGCCTAGAAGTGTTTCTTATTTCAAAGAATTGAATCTTTACGATATCTCACATTTGTTCATGAGATCTCTCTCTTTCATTTTTTTTATGCTTGGCGCGTGACATTTGTCTCAAATATATATATAAACCTGTTACTGTGGTTGATCTTTTTCAGCCATCTAGTCGATTTGATGAACTGCCAGATGACTTTGATCCAAGTGGAAAGCTTCCTGGATCATTTGACGATGGTGATCCGCAGACTACAAATCTGTATGTTGGAAATCTCTCCCCGCAGGTTTGATTTTTTTTTTTCAAATTCTTGGTGTTAATGTTTCAATTCTCTGCTGTTTTTCACAACCTGGTCCTGGAGGTGGTACTTTTCCGTCTCATTGTCTTCATTACCTAGGTTGATGAGAATTTTCTCCTGCGGACTTTTGGAAGATTTGGGCCAATTGCTAGTGTGAAAATAATGTGGCCTAGAACAGAAGAAGAGCGAAGGCGGCAAAGAAATTGCGGCTTTGTAGCTTTTATGAATAGAGCTGATGGACAGGCTGCACAAGATGAAATGCAAGGTTTGGTTCTTCAGAGACTTTCTTTAACAGTTTATTTGAGAGAGTGCTTGTATCATATTGTATATTTGATATGCATAATGCATTTATATACTCCTCAATAGGAAGTCTTATATGCATATCATATTTGATATGATATGCATAATGCATTTGTATCAATAAGAAGTCTTATTTATATACTCATGGACAAATGCTGAATGAAAAGACAAGAAGTCATATTAGTACTCATGGACATTTGCTGTATGAAAAGACAAGAAGTTTTAAGTCGTATACTGAATTTTTGTCTGCCATCATTTGATTGAACAAGTTACAAGGGGAAATATGAAATTGTTTTAATTTAAAATGGTTAATTTTTAATTTCTGGGAGTTCAGTTAATTAAAGGGAAAAAAGAGATTGAGTAGATTTGTTCTATGTCAGGAGTTGTTGTTTATGATGGGGTAAATCTGTTGCTCTCCCATCACAAGCACTACCCGCCCCTCCACCAGGACAAATGGCCATCAGGAGTAAGGAGGTTTGTTTGCTCAATTAAAACCTTGAAGTTCATTTTCATGACTTTGTGCATTCATTTTCTTTATTGAATTTGATGCTTTGAGACTAACTTTAGAGGGCCAATGTTTCTTCATTGAACATCTTAAGTGTGACTGGACTATTAATGTTTCTCAATGTTTTCATTCTGAAGCACATTTAATTCTCTGATGACAGGGTGCCACAGTTATCTTGTCTGGTGCATCAGGTCCGCCAGTTACTACTCTGCCAAGTCAGAATTCTGAGCTGGTAGGTTAACTTATCCGTGTCAATAATGTGAAATTTTAAGTGTTAAAAAGTTTCTTGTTGGTTTCATCAGCATTAATTCTATGATTCCTTTGTTCTTAAAAGTTGCCGACACAACTTAATATAGTTTGAAGGTTTTACATTATTATATAGATACTTTATTCAGCTTCTTAGCTAGTTTAGTTTTGTTGTACTTTGTACATCTTGTTGATGACTTAATTTGGGTGCTTAGGTTCTTACACCAAATGTTCCTGATATAATGGTTGTTCCGCCTGAGGAACATCATTTGCGGCATGTGATTGATACAATGGCTCTGTATGTTCTGGATGGAGGATGTGCTTTTGAACAAGCTATAATGGAGAGGGGTCGTGGGAATCCTCTTTTCAACTTCTTGTTTGAGCTTGGTTCAAAGGAGCATACTTACTATGTTTGGAGGCTATACTCTTTTGCTCAGGTAGATCCTGTTATGTGCCCAAGTGAACTTGTTTGTCTTCAAAGTTGTGTAGGGATTTTTGGCCATTATAAAAAATAATTATATCTTCTCCAATCACAGTGTGCCTGGGCTATTTTTTCACTCTCTAAATGTTATAATATAAACCCTTGAACTGAATATTTTTGGATTGTTGTGAGAATGCAGGGTGATACTCTTCAAAGGTGGCGAACAGAACCTTTTATAATGATAAGTGGCAGTGGAAGGTAATGGCAGTCCCCTATTTCATGTTTCAATGATTTTATGTGCAAGGTACTTATTAAGGTTCCTAAAATTTATGATGTACTAGGCTGCATTAACCATGAGATACTCCTTATGCTTTTATAGATGGATAGCACCAGCTCTGCCAACATCAAAAAGCCCAGAGCATGAAAAGGAGTCTGGTACCACCTATGCTGCAGGAAGAAGCAGGGTACTTACAGCATAATTTCTGACTAGATTAATCGATTAATTATTTTTTACATTTGCTTAAATATGGATAATAGTTTTTTATATCTTTAACAATCCAGTTTTTCTCAATAACTTGGCAGCGCACAGAACTGGAAAGAACGCTAACTGATTTACAGAGGGATGAATTTGAGGACATGCTACGTGCATTAACACTTGAAAGAAGTCAGATAAAGGAAGCCATGGGTTTCGCATTAGATATTGCTGATGCTGCTGGAGAGGTAATTTACTTTTCCAATCACAATATCACATACACAAAGTTGGTTAGTCAATTGGATTTTAACCCTCATTTGTTTTTGTGGACTTTTGACTGTGCTTGCCTCATTGACTTTTGCCGATGGAGATGTTATTTTAGAAAACATAACAAATATCTATCAAGTATTGAACTAGAGAGACATTTTGAACAAATGGAGTGTGAAAGAGAAGTCCTTTTGATTTCCGGAGTTCCTCACTGTGAACTTGGAAGTTTTTGCATGAATGCTTATAATGTTGTTTGGTTTTGCAGATTGTTGAAGTTCTGACAGAATCTTTAACGCTTAAGGGGACCTCTATTCCAACAAAAGTTGCGAGGCTTATGCTTGTCTCTGATGTTCTTCACAATAGCAGCGCTCCTGTGAAAAATGCATCTGCATACCGCACAAAATTTGAAGCAACATTACCTGACATAATGGAGAGCTTCAATGACTTGTATCGTAGTATAACTGGAAGGATCACTGCTGAGGCCCTAAAAGTAAGCTGTAAATGCTAGTTTTCATTTTGACTTCCTGTTTTCTTCTGTTTGTTCTGCTTTGTTTTAATATGATCTTCATCTGAGGTTTGGCAGGAACGAGTTTTGAAAGTATTGCAAGTATGGTCAGACTGGTTTCTCTTCTCAGATGCATATGTGAATGGATTGCGGGCTTCTTTCCTTCGATCTGGGAACTCTGGGGTGACCCCTTTTCATTCCATATGTGGAGATGCACCAAATAGGCATGAAGACTAGCACTGAAGATGCAAGTGATGGGAGTAAGGCCAACCAAGATGCTGCATTGGCAATGGGTAAAGAAGCAGCTATGAAGGAGCTAATGAGCCTTCCCTTTCCAGAGCTTGAGAGACGTTGTAGACATAATGGATTGTCTCGTTGGTGGTAGACAAATGATGGTTGCACGATTGCTAAGCCTGGAATATTCAGAAAAACAGAGGGGCTATGAACTAGATGATGACTTGAAATCTGCTCAGGGCCATTCAAATTCTGGAAGATATTCAAGTGGTCAGAAAGAAATAAATACTGAACCAGAGACGTTGGGGTTGTCTGGACGGATTCATTTCGAGGAGGATGAGAAGCAGTCACAAGGTGTGGGTTCTGCACATCTAGGTACAACACTAGCGCATATGGGTACAACACTAACCATTCCACCTCCTGAATTAAAAGCCTTCACCAAAAAAGAGAAAAATGATCATATTTTGCCAGCCTCTAAATGGGTTCTGGAGGATGACGAAAGTGATGATGAACGAAAGAGAAGTTCCAGGGGCCTGGGATTGAGCTGCTCCTTTGGAAGTGAGAATGTTGGTGATGGTCCTAGCAAGGCAGATGATGTTGATTTCGCAACTGATGCAAGCATTCCAGTGCAACCCGACTGTGGAATGAATGAAGAGCAAAGGTCTGATCATACCTACTCCTCTCTCTATTTTTTTTGGTTGACGGAAATGGAATAGCTGATTTTACATACTGAGTCTCAAGTTTCTTTCCCTCTTTATGATGACCGTTTGTTTTCCCAGTGGCCCCTTTTATTGAAGGAAGAAACTCTTTATTGTAAATCTGATTTCTGCTTATTGTGTAAAGCAATTCATGTGATGCTTGACTGTGCTCATGTCCCTGCAGACAAAAGTTGAGACGTCTTGAAGTTGCCTTAATAGAATATCGTGAATCCCTCGAGGAGCGGGGTATCAGTTATGAGGAAATCGAGAATAAAGTTGCAAACCATCGCAAGCGACTAGAGTCTGAGTATCGCTTAGCAGATCCTAATGAAAATGTCTCAGGGAACAGTATGTTTTTTTTTTTTTTTGCGAGCTAGCTAATAATTGCTATTACGCATCTATTCTTTGGTGTTTTTATTTGCGTAGCATGCATAGAATATATTTTCTTAATTATGTTCAGAGGGTTCGCATTGTATGGGGAACTTGCATAAATAAACATGCCTAATGGTTTTCACTCTGAAATTGCAGAGAGGAGGGACAGACGGGATGATATCCGTGATTCAAGAAAACGACACCGCAGTCAGAGCCAAAGTAAGAGCCCACCTCCACAAAAATCATCAAACAGGGACAGGGGGAGAGAGAACAATTTGGATAGGAACGGGGAAAGGCATAGGGATAGAGACAGAGCTCATGATTTGGAGAGTGAAAGGGGAAGAGAGCGTCGTGAAAACGGTGGAAGTAGAGAGAGGGATGATCATGACAGAGACCGAAGCAGGACAGACAGTGATAGAAGGAGACGGATCAAGTGAGTTCGGTTTGAAGAACAAACTAAATTTGTTGCTTCTTAAGAACAGATTCAGACTGTCTTCTCATCTTTAGGTGAAGCTGTTGATAATTTTAGATCAACGATCATGTCTTTTTCTGGTAGCAATTTGTTAAAAGGGAATGGCGTGCCTTTCTAAATTTTGTGTAGTCTAGATTTTAAGCACCGTGATTTTCATTTAGTGATTAATGACTCGAACCCCCCTGAGGAAATTTTCTGATGGTTTGACAGTCATATTACATACAACAAATGCACAAACAGGAAAAGTCTTCAAATTTAACCAAGTACAAGATAAACAAATCAAATCAAATCAAATCAACCAAACCATATATATTTATGATTTCATACAAATTTTAATACGATGTATGATGGTCACTATAAGAATTTGATAATGGAGTCACATAATTTATTATTTTTAAAAAAATTGTAATATCCAAAATACATGTGGGAATGTGTTAGAAGATAGAAACAAAATCATGCTAATAGACTTTGTTGTATATTGCACAAAATTCTTGAATGACTGGTGTGAATGATTCTTCTCTATGTTATCTAGCATCAACACTGGTTACAAGTGCTACCAGTTCAATATTCTCAGCTTCCAAAGCTTCAGCTGTCTCTTCTTTACTTTCCAATTCAGCCGGAAGGAATGAAGCATCAGGATCAGCTCGAGGCACCAAAAATATTATGCATAATGGAGCAAGTCTCAATATATTTCGGATCAAAATGGCAAGCCATAGATTGTGAAACTGTGTTCGTGTAACCTTTAGTAAATGTAGTAAGAGCCCTCCTCCCCATGATGATGAGAGGACGCCAGCATTGTCGATAGACATGAGTAGAGCAAAGAATGTGCCTTCAATGCCGGTGGGGCATAGCCTGGAGCTGAGTACTAGAAGGGGCATCCATTTTAGCTTCCCGACCATTCTAGAGACGCCTTCATCAATCACAATGGCTACAAAATCTGGTATGCCAAACTTCAGGTTCAGTCGTAATACCAGTAACAAATCTAGCATTCCTGATAAGCTGGAAAGTAACTGAGCCCAGAAGAGTACATCCCGAAAAGGGTAATTTTTCAAAGTTTTTTGGTAGAGTATTGCTGCTAAGATGGAACCAACTAGACCAACTGAGTATATGTACCCTACAGTTTCCTGCAGTAAGCAAGTGGAGATGGTGTTTAATATGTTTCTATTCTTTGCAAAGTGATCGTTTAACAAGGTTTCCAAAAATGTTCAGTCACATATTGTGCAGCATGCAAATAAATTCTTCATTTCTGTTATGATTTCAAACCTTTTCCTCATTCTCGCATTTTTTTCACGAATTTCAAGCATAGGTACCATACAGAAACTCTTCGTTGTTTGCACAAGTGAGAAATTAGTGCAGAAAAATGGTACCTGTGAGAAAGATGGACCGGCTTTTGAGTCAGTATACCAATAGAACAACCCTTCATGGATATTCAAGCTCACTGCAAATGATAAGTACATGTATAAACATGGCCTCCATACAAGCGGGAACTTCAGTGTTGTCCACATGGCCTTTCCGGCATCAAGAAACTTCTGGTTTACCTGAGTCACCGATAGTCTTAGGATAGGAGGAGCATATACTGAACAGGAAGAAACATGAACATTTACTTACCTGTTTGTAATTGAAATCAGGCATCTGGGGCTCATTAAGCAGAATTCCAACTAAAAATACAAGTCCAGCTGGAATTGTCATCAAGCCGAAGACTCCCTAACAGGGAAGAGGAAAATATCTTCAAAGTAAAATAATCATACCATTACATGGATTGAAGGACATAAATTTCTCTGATGAATATTAAAAGAAAAAAAGAACAGATTTTATTTGAATAATGTAGTAGAATGGATGCACACCTTAGGTCCTATTAGGTGAACAAATATACCACTAATAGAAAACCCCACCAGTGCTCCAATGGAGGCACACAGAGAACATAAACTTTGCATATCAGATGCTAGGGAAGGATGACATATACTGTTCTGTGCAACACAAGCATCAATGGTCACATCTGCTATTGCTATCCCAGCACTTGATGCTGTTAATGCCGACACAGCAAATACAAGATGCAACTTTTCATGCAATGACAGCAAGAGCATGGAGCTTACAACAAGACAACCTGAAATTATCACAAGGATCTATCTGGTGAGATTGCATCAATCAAGCAACTTTTGCATATACCATGAAATTTCACACCAGTTTGCAAGGCTACTTGCTCAATAAAGGACACAATAGATGAGCTCATGGCATAGGACTAAAAGAGTCTAACAAGAGAAATAAGGAAATGAAGTCCAAACTTTGTGTCCTTTATTGAGCTCATGGCATAGGACTAAAAAAAATAAGAAACAATATGAAGTCCAAACTTTCTAATTTTAGCATTGCTTCAGAAACCATAATGGGCTAAAGCAAATATGAAAATTTATAGGCCACTAAAATAAGATATGAACATCCTACACAAGATTTCATTTCATTGGATTGCACTTATCAGATTCAACACAGAGTACTAGCAAAATAGAGGTAAATTAAAAGCTAAAATTTCTTCATTACCAGATAAGAAGAAATAAGGCCGCCTGCGGTACCCGAAAATTGGAAAAACATCAGTGAGGAGCCCCCAAATAGGCTTGACAATCCAAGGAAGCGAAGTGATTCCTGCATAAACTTGAGCTTCAGAAGGCTGCACCTTTTGAACATCCTTCATGTAATATTCCGTCGCAACTCTTGCAAGAGCTCCTCCCAGTCCCTGGCTTACTCCATAAATAATCACTACACCAAGCACAAAACTCCAATGCATTTCTGTTGCAAGCATTTTAATCCAATAAATTGGAGTCCATAAACATCCACAGCAACCCCTTTTGGACTTGGTTTCATTCTCCATTACAGCCTCTTTTGGACTAGATTCTAGATTCTCTTCCTCCACCATCATCTACTTTTCTAAGTAAAATCTAAAGTAAAGAACAAAAACAATCCAATTCAAAAATCAATCTTTTAAAGCTAAGTGATTAAAAGCACTCACCCTTGGGATGAAAAAATGAAATCTTTGGCAATGGGTTGTGGAGAACACACAACCACAGATTTAGACAAGTGAAGCTGCAAAGGGTTCTCTCTCTATTACATTGTTGACCAAACCAGACTGTAAATCTCTTAAAATCATATTTAATTTTCTCAAGAAAAAGGATATTTTATTTGACAATTGCACATTGAGCTGAGCTAATCAACTCACCAATCACAAAGTTAAAAAGAAGTAGTAGGGCCCAGAGAGATTGACACGTGGCTGATCTTGCTTGGTCCTACCCCAATCCAATAGGGACATGTTCTTATGGATCTTGTTGCCACTTCCTGATAGATAGTAAGTACTAAGTAGTATTGCTTGTGATGTGAGCATGTGAATGCTTTTTTTAAAGTCCAATGTTTCTGGATTCATTGGATGTCTCGAAAAGAAAATGCCAAAAGCTCACATGGTTTTAGCATTTAAATACGTCACGTTTCAATTTAAAATTATTGCAAAATGGAAAATCGTGCAGCCTGTAACTTGCATAAACATAAACAAGTTGCATGTTTAATTAAGAGGCCTATCTACAATATCTCAATGATATTTAATATTTTTAGTTTAAATATATAATTTTTATCATTAAATATATAATTTAAATCATTAAACATGTAAATTCTATCAATAAATATGAAATTTTTCAAAATATGAAAATTTTCAAAACATAAAATTAATTGCATAATGTTTAATAATTTAAGTGGTATATTCAGTACTAAAATAGTACCATAATAGTGACCTTAATTACTGGTGCCCTCGATGCTCTCTCTTGTTGGGCACATTTTAAATGGTCTGCTAATTGCTAATAGCCCATTTGTTGAGTGCAAAAGTAATTTACCTATTAACACTGCCGCTTACTATAACATGTGTTAAGCACATGTGGGTGATTTAGTCAAAAAGGCATAGAAATGTGCATATATAATAATATAAAATATAAATTATTTATGTGGGTGAGTTCATATGCAAAAAAAGAAAATGATAGAAAATTAAAATCCACTATTTACACAGTGAATCTCATATCTATAAATAGACGCTTCATTTTATTATTTTTTTAATTTCATTTTCAACCAAATCCTCTATATTCTAAGAGAGAAAAAAATATTATCTCTTCGTAAGAGTTTGTGAGAGAGTTGTAATTCTCATATTCTAAGAGAGTGAGATTATTCACTCATTGTGTTTAGAGAGTAAGTTGTAATAGTGAAATTCTTCTACATTTGTCTGTGAATGTTTCCCTCACATTGAAGGTTTTATCATGTTAAATTTGTGTTTCATTACTTTATTTTATTGTTAATATTTATAGTAAGCTAAATCTCGTAATTATTATTGTATTATTATATGGTAGGCAACGCCTCTTGAACTAACAATTGTTCTCAATTTCACTTTACTTGCGTGCTAACTTCATCACATGATCCTCTAACAGTGGTATCAGCGCTTCAAGTTCAAGTTTAATGTTCACATATACGGTATAATACTATTCACATATACATACTATTCACGTATACTATATTATTCAAATATATTATATTATTCATATATACGAGTACTGTATGCAGTACTATTTACGGTGAAATAGTAAAAGCCGGTTCAAATGAGATCGTCACCAGAAATAAGGCAGGAAAGTTTGAAATTGAGAAGTTCAACGAGAGCAATTTTTCCCTATGGAAACTTAAACTAAAAGCAATCTTGAGAAAAGACAATTGCTTAGAGGCAATTGGAGAGAAACCAGTTGGAATGACTGATGAAAAATGGAAGGATATGGATGACAACGTTACAGGCGACTTGTATCTAGCCTTAACAGATTATGTGTTATCTAACGTTGCAGAGAAGAGGACTTCAAAAGAGATTTGGATGCACTTACGAAATTGTACGAGGTCAAGTAACTACACAACAAGATCTTTTTGAAGATGAGACTTTATTCTATTTGAATGAGTGAGTCCACATCCATGACAAATCACATCAACAATTTGAATAAATTATTTTCTCAACTCACTGTGTTAGATTATAGTATATCTACAAATGAACGTGCATAGATTCTACTTTAAAGTCTACTTGATTCATATGATCAACTTATCATCAACTTTACAAGTAATGTTGTCACTAATAATCTAGTCTTTGACGAAGTTGCAGCTGCTGCTCTGGAAGATGAGTCTAGATGTAAAAAATAAGGAAGACATATCATCTAGTTCACAACAAGCAGAAGCATTGTCGATGACAAGAGGAAGATCAACGAAACATGGCTCAAGTGGGAGTCAAAAAATGGTAGATCGAAATCAAAATGTAAGAAGAACGTTAAATTCTACAATTGTGGCAAGAAATAGCATGTCAAGAAAGATTGTTGGAATTTGAAGAAAGGTGCATAAAAAGCTCATGTTGCAACAAAATCTCAGGGATGTGTTGCAAGTACTTATGAAAAAGGTGACGCTTTATAACGAAGTAGCAATGATGTCAATGATAGCAAAAAACAACTAAGTGATGCATGGTTGATTGATTCTGCAACAACATGACACATAACCTCTATGAAAGAATGGTTCTGCCATTATGACCCTGTCTTTGGAGGATCGGTTTTTCTAGGCAATGATCATGCCTTGAAAATTGTTGGGATTTGAGCCATCAAAATAAATATGTACAATGATACTATCCGCATTGTATAAGATGTTAGACATGTTGTGAGAATGAAGAAAAATATTTTGTCAGTTGGACAGTTAGATGACTTCGGATATAATACTGTTGTTGAAAACGGGGTATTAAAGATGGTGAAAGGAGCACTTACAGTCTTGAAAACTTAAAAGATCTCAGCAAACTTGTATATGCTCTTGGGAGACTCAATTAGGAAGCCACTACATCAATAACATCATTGGATTCTGGAGATGAAGTTTCTATGCTGTGGCATCAGAAACTATGCCATATGTAAGAACAGGGAATGAAGATTCTCATCAATCAAAAGCTACTCCCAGGCTTGAAAGCGGTTAGGCTACCATTTTGTGAGCATTGTGTTCAAGCTATGCTCAGAACAACTAGTATACCAAAATACTTTTGGGCAGAAGTAGTTCATTGATGAGCGGAAAATATATCACTATTTACCGCCCCTTTAACCTAATATTTTGTATGGTTTCTCGAGTTTTATGAATGTTTTGATGTGTTTTGCAGATAAATAAAGTTTTAGGACTCAATGGAATCAATCAGGACTAAATGTGGAACAAATAAGGGCAAAAATTGGACTTGACATTTGGATTTTGGAGGTTGGAAACTTGAAATGGCGTTCTAACGAAGTACAATTTCGGAAATTTCAACTTTGTGTAATTTTCATATTTTGGCCATAACTTTCTACTTCGATATCGGATTGAGGTGGTTCAAGTTCCAGATTAAAGAAGACTCAAAGATCTACAACTTTGACGTTCATAATAATTTGAAATTCGGAAGTTGTCATGACCGAAATGGATAAAACATCCGAAGTGTGTTATGTGCAATTATTAAAGTCATTTTCAAAACAAAAAATAAAATGAAAAAAATGAAAATTGTCAAACTTCCACCAA
Source organism: Zanthoxylum bungeanum (assembly GCA_019454045.1). NCBI lineage: Eukaryota > Viridiplantae > Streptophyta > Magnoliopsida > Sapindales > Rutaceae > Zanthoxylum > Zanthoxylum bungeanum. Next base: position 200,477 of record SKCR01015834.1, read on the forward strand.
ACATGCTGAGGATTTGGTGCCATGTTTGGTGGAGAAATTAGTGGAGAAATCGGTGAAGGTAAAATTTTACCTATAAATACCAAGCCATTTCATTTGTAAAATTCATACGTTCTTCTGGGGATTTCCTTAAGAATACTAAGAAGATTGTATTTTATTTGTTTATTTACAGCTTTCTGTATTTAATTTTTTTTTATTTTACGCAATAGTTCTTTCTTTACTTTACTTTTCAGTCTTTATTTTTACTTTTCAGTATGAGAAGGTAACTCCCATCTGCTGGGGTGAAGAGTAAAGCTTTTATGACTAATATTTAGATTAATCTCCCTTAATTATAATATATAAACTATTTAAAATCTGACTTAATGAGATACCGCCTTTATGGTCGGTTGGACTTAATTAAATTGATTTTAACTTGACTAAATTGGATACCGCCTTTATGGTCGGTTGAAATTAATCATAAATCTGACTTAATCAGGATACCGCCTATATGGTCGGTTGGTAATGTCATGTAAAGTTTATATATTATAATAAGGGAGAAATCTAAAATAGAAGTAATAAAAGTGGATCCTCTAACCTCATCATTTTCTTTATTGCTTTATTTACCTTTTTAAATTCCAAGCTTTACTTTATGTCATTTACTTTATTTATGTATTTACTAGTCCATGATATGTGTTGTAACTAAATACCATATCTGGGGTTGTGATGAATTCCAATATCACCGGTTTATAAGAGGTTATTTTATGACTTGGGTAATATAAAGGTTTATTTATTGAGTCTTAAGTTTAATGTTTCTTGTTAACTGACCATTAATAAGATTGATCTGGTAAATTTAAAATAAACTTGACTAAGGAATTTTAGGTTTCAACCTTAGACTCAATAGCTCATGATCTCACCTCGGGGCATGGTGACCCTTAGGTAGATTTCCTTATAGGATAGACATATACCTGTTGTGGATGCTGGATTTCGGCCGAGGTCCACAATCAGAATTTATAGGTTGGGGGCACTAGCGATCCTGCAAAACAAAGGTAGAGTGAGCGGGAGTAGACTACCCACCGGTGTGGTGGGTGCCGGGGGCACTCCGACGCTCAATTCAGTAGTATGAAATGAGCTGTAAATGAGTAAAATATGAAAGCAAGGTTTTTTGTTACCTTGTCCTCTTTGGGTGGCCGTGAGGGCGGTGACAAGTGTTTAAAGGAATGGAGAGCTCAGAGGACTTGTGTCAGAGAACAGAAGCTTGTCTGAGAGAGGTCAAGCTCTTATGGCCTGTATGCTGAGTTATATATCCTTTTATAGATTGAAGGAATCATCTTTGTAGCTGTCAGATGAGCTGTATATGAGACCCACAACGTGCTGTGATTTCTGGCAATGGGGCCTCTCACATGCTTATTATTTCTGCTTTCGGTGGGAGGATAATTTACATGTGGAAATATATTTTTTGTTGGGGAAAAGAGAGAAACTGTTGGTGAATAATTAAAGTGGTTTGTCCTTTTGTTTTTGTAAATGGTTTAGAGTTTAATGGGCTGGGTTATCGCTTTGGGCCTCACCTGGTGTTGAGTTCGAAGTGAAAGGACAGTTTTACCCTTGGCCCAAATTTGGCCCATACAGTTTGTCCCCTTACTCTCTAATTCAAGAAGTTCTTGATTTGGAGAGTATTTTTATGCCTGTCGTACGAAACATGATATGTAAGAGTACCAATCAGAATTCTAGGTACTTTTCTTTTTATCGTCTGGGTTTAATGTCTTCTATTCGTGAGGACAGAAGAGCTGCATAATCTTTTCAAGTTGTCTGGTCAAAGTGTAGTCCATGTCATGAACTCAACTCGACATGAGTCTATGGGGGATGTCCCCGGTCGACTGAACCAGATGAAGGTCAGAATAATCTCCATACTACTAGTCAAGGACCAATGAAGTCTTCAAATTTTTCTAAACCATATGAAGGTCATGTGTTGAACTCGACTCTACATGAGCCATGGGGAATGTTCCCAGTCGACTGAACCAGATGAAGGTTCATGAGTTATTTCATACGACATGTATCGTTTGGACTGTAGGAAGTCCATGTCTTCATTTGACTCGACATGAGTCTATGAGGGATGTCCCCAATCGACTGAACCGGATGAAGGTCAGGACAATCTCCATACTACTGGTCAATGACTATGAGAGTCTTCAAATTTTTCTAGACCGGATGAAGGTCATGTGTTGAACTCGACTCTACATGAGCCATGGGGAATTTTCCCAATCGACTGAACCAGATGAAGGTTCATGAGTTATTTCACACGACATGTGTCCTCTGGACTGTAGGAAGTCCATATCTTCATTTGACTCGACATGAGTCTATGAGGGATGTCCCCGATCGACTGAACCAGATGAAGCTTCAGGAGTAAATTCATTTGACTCGACATGAGTCTATGAGGGATGTTCCCTGTCGACTGAAACAGTTCAAGGTTCATGAGTATTTCACACGACATGTGTCGTCTGGACTGTAGAAAGTCCATGTCTTCATTTGACTCGACATGAGTCTATGGGGGATGTCCCCGGTCGACTGAACCAGATGAAGGTCAGGACAATCTCCATACTACTGGTTAAGGACCAGAAGAGTCTTTAAATTTTTCTTGAACGAATGAAGGTCATGTGTTGAACTCGACTCTACATGAGCCATGGGGAATGTTCCCAATCGACTGAACCAGATGAAGGTTCATGAGTTATTTCACACGACATGTGTCGTCTGGATTGTAGGAAGTCCATGTCTTTATTTGACTCGACATGAGTCCATGGGGATGTTCCCAGTCGACTGAACCGGATGAATGTTCAAGGTACACTCCATACGACGGGGAATCTTCAATGTCGTCTGGACTATGAGTAGTCCAGGTCTTCAACTATGTCATTGCTTGTAAATTTCAAAACCACAATCATGGTAAGTAAAGAAATAAGAACATTGATACATGTCGTCAGAAGGATTTACCGAGTGACTAGTCAATGGCTCTTTAATGTAAGAAGCATACTCTATTTGACTGAAACAATGAGAGATCATTTACTTGCATGTTGTGTCAAATGGGAAGAAGGTTGATAATGATGTCTCATATGAAGGATGTTTCATTGTCTTATGTTTCAAGTAGACCATACATTTTGATGAAGGTACAAGAGAGTCTATAGATTACAAGATCTGATGGAGGTCTAAGAAGATTTCTTTCTACAACACTTGAAGAAAGTACATCAGAGTCTATATGACCTGATGAAGGTCCAAGAAAGTCTACACACTCCACTATACCTAATGAAGGTACATGAGAGTCTACTCATCCCGACCTGATGAAGGTCCAAGAAAAGTTTACACACTCAATTAAACCTGATGAAGGTACATGAGAGTCTACACTCCAGACATGATGAAGATCCACGAGGGTCTTCATTCCTCATTCTATAGGATCCAACATGGGTCAATGAGGGTCTTTACTCTACTAGACCTAATGAAGGTCTATGTGGGTCTTTCCTTTTCATACTACTAGACGTGATGAAGGTCCATGAGACTACTATCGAATGGGCTATCAAATGGACCTGATGAAGTTCCTTGAAGGTCATCACTCATTCCCATGATGAGGGTTTATGAGACTATGGTCAAATAGACTTGTAGAATGGACTTGATGAAAGTCCAAAAAAATCATCACTCACTCTCCTGATGAAGGTCCATGAGACTACTGTTGAATGAACGTGTCATATGGACTTGATGAATGTCTATCAAGGTCATCACTTACTATAATAGACCTGAAGAAGGTCTATGATGCTACAATAGAATGAACTTGATGAAAGTCCAAGTGAATCTCCATTCTACTTGACCTGATGAATGATATGAGACTCCGGTCGAATGAACCTGATGAAGGTTCAAGAAACTATGGTCGAATGAACTTGATGAAAGTCCAAGTGAATCTTCATTCTACCTATCCATGAGACTATTGTCGAATGGACCTGACAAAGGTCCATGAGACACGGTCGAATGAACCTAATGAATGTCTATGAGAATCTTCATAACCTGATGGAGGTTATGACACTCTCCACTTTACTAGTCAATGACTATTTTCAAGTCGAATGGATGTAGTTCAAATGACTGTACATGATCATGAAATTTGTTTAATAAAAATTAATAAATATTTGTACTTGATATATGGAGGCTTTGTCGAATGAACTAGTTGTCGGATAGGCTAGATGTCGTCCACGTGTATGGAAGTGTATGAACTAATATGGCATGTCTGTTGTCTAGGGCAACTGATGGTTTTCCAATACTCAATTGTTGGTGTTTGCTAAGGTCCCAAGATCATTAAACAAGCATGAAATATGTGCGAATACAAATCAACGAAGTTGCGGAATACTCACATCGATCGGTTGAGCGACGCGCGAGGCAACAAAAATGATTTTCTCCTCTTGTACTGCTCACGGCAGTGAGCTGCAACAGCCCACTATTTTCGACCATTTGGATCATCTTCGTCAAGCTCCAAGCTTCGCCAAACGATTCCCGGCTCATGGGTGGACTTCCCTATCACCTTCGCATGACTTCATAGTGTGCTAGCACTCCCGATTTTGCCACAAAATCGTGACTCTTGCTTCCATTTCTTCCTTGGTTCACGGCAGTAGGCTACCAAAAATAGAGGAAAAATAGCCCCTAAAGGGCGTGAGAGAGAGATGAGAGAAAGATAGAGTTGTGCGTTGTGTGGATTTTGTGTCTCAATTACACTTAATGAATTTCTAAATTCATTTTCCACAAATTGGCTTTACAAAAGTCAAACCATAAAAGCCACACCAACCTCCATCAACTCACATTACTCATGAATAGTGACTTGTGTCAATCACTCAAAGTGAAGGACATATATCACTCGATTGACGAATGATGTGACGCTAGATGCGACTAGCGATTTGATACTTGATTTGACTTGCGTGCCGCACTCGAATTCGAAATGCGAATGCGCTCGCAAATAATCCCGGGCTCGGGTTCGCTAATTCCAAATTAACGAATTTTCCATTGCGACGTAATTAAATGATTATGCCTAGCGAAGTCACTATTCACGTCGCTAACGAATTAATTCTAAATTAATTCATTCGCCCGAATTAAAATCTAATTTTAATTTCGCGTCGAAATCCAATTTCGTTTAATATATCAAATATATTAATTTACCGATTAATTCCAAATTAATCGTTATCTCTCTTTAAATGATATTTTATCCCAGATAAAATATCTCCGCAATTAATCCCAGATTAATTTTCTCTCTCTTCTAATTAATCCCAGATTAATTTAGAGTGTGAGTCATACGTCATCGGTGAATCTTCGGGAAGTGACCCATGAGATACCCGGATATGTTGGCAGTAAATTCGGTCGTCAGACTATCCGAACACGTAAGTACCTCGTACTACGTTTATACCGATTTACAAGACAAGGTTGGCTTCTAGCAAAGCACCATGCCTACCCAATTCTCCAGAAATATCCTTATAAGAATACATGATCTATATCAGGCGTAGTATACGTAGTATTATGTATGTCTGTCCAGTATCAGATGATCACGTGCTAGGCCTGGGACTGGAATTGTGTATGCCCCGTACGAAGCACATATCGGATGTCTGGTAACTAGTCTCTATAATCAGATAAACATGACCTTGTCATTTTATCCCGACTGCAGTACTTAAGAGAACCAGTACCGTATCCTACGCGACCATCATCTCCATATGACTGGAGTGACACTTCCGTCTTGACATCACACCCAACACACTACGATTCTCAATATACCCAGCATAGGCGTACACAGAACCTGTTAAAGCCCTGGACGACCGCAACTAAAGTATATTGATTGTCGCAAGTATTAACGGTGTAAGTCTCAGGTTAAGACCAAATACACCTACCCTGATTTTAGACTTCCATAGACACATAGTCATGCTACCAATGGAATTCCGATGGGGTCTATCCAGAGTGAAGCTGTTTCCCGTACCATCGGTAAAATACAACCTCCTATTACACTTGCATGAGTATCCTATACCCAAATATATGAGAACTATGTTGTTGTGCCCTCACAACGCGCACAAGTGTAATACTAGTCTTTTACGTATTTATCGATGTCCAATCTCGACAATGCTCTAACTAGGGATATTTAATGATTTATCCTTCGTGGATTGATATTGTCTCATATCATTCTCAATCCAGGAACAAATCATATGGACCTCCTATCATTTATACATCTAGGTGATCTAATCACAAATGATAAGAGTGCAATCTCCTTTGTCACATAGTTAATTTGTACAACAACACCATGATCTGTACTAATAGTGACGCTATGGGTCATAATTGTCCAACAATCTCCCACTTGGACTATAGCCAGTCACTCGAGTGTCTTACACCCGAACTATGTACGGTTGGCTCAAACTGCTGAGAAAAGACTTTCGTCAGCGGTTTTGCATGATTATCGTTTGATGCGATTTATACGATCATCACATCTCCACGATGTATGATCCGAACGAATCAGATGAATAGTCGAAGTATGTATCTGGATCGTTGATGAAACCATTAATTCTTTAGCCTGTGCTGACGCCTAGCTTAGCTGCTAATAGAACTATTCCTAATCTAATTAGGATTTATATCGACCCAGAAGGCTTCTATTGTCGCCTCAGCTGCAGTAATAACCTGCATTTGTTGTTTATACGGTAACAGTGTCTTGCTTGGAAGATTTCCAGCTCACTGTTCCGTTTTTCAAACTGTATAGTACCGTTTACGACTTATAATTATCGGTTTAGGAAACTTGCTACAGTGATCCCAGTCACTTCAAGTTCTCATTCTCCATAGATTAAGACAGCATCCTTAGTTCTCTAAGATAATAACGGATGTTCTTAACATCAATCCAGTGACTATCACTTGAATTGGTCTGTTTATGAATCCATATGCTCAAAGCGTATGAGACACCAGGTCGCGTACATTTTTTAATATACGAGTTCTCGGAGAGTTTTATGAAAGCCAAGCTTTCACCGATAGTTATTATGGGAATATCATTTCCAAGAAATGATATATTATCATTATTTATATAGGACAGCCACTGTCAGTGCGCTCCCACTAACCCTCTTATATACACAAGAATCAATTTCGTTTTGAATTAAATCATACACCATTATGATTACATCAAAACGATAATTCTAAGAACCTATGCTTGCTTCAATCCATGTTCCAAACATGGATCGAATAACCCGCAAACCTTGTTTGCTAGTTTTTGTACGACAAAACCGTCAGGATGTTGTAAACATCCTCCAAAAGGTTTCCTTTTCAGGAAAGCGATTTTCCCGTTAAGCTGTCATATTTCACTAATGAAACATGCAACATTAACAAGCATTTATCTAAATGGATTTACCGTGGCAACAGGTAAAATGTTGAATCGTAATCAACACAATATTGATAACGATACCTTTCCGCTACAAGCCTAGCTTCGTACGTTGGTATGTTGCATTCCATGTATGTCTTCCTTGAAGACTTATACAGTACCAATAGGCACAATGCCTTGCGGTACATCAACTAGTATCCAAACTTGTTGATATACATGGAATCCATTTCGGATATCATGACACTTTGTCATAATAGGGAGTTGATACCTTGTATCACTTCCTCATACGTAGTCAGTTGGTATTTCTCAAAAGATTGACATCTTTATGAGGTGAGATCAGAAACCCATACCCCATGTTGCTTTTTGATTCTCTCCGAACTACGTGGTTATTGTGTATTAGAAGATTACTGGTATATTTTCATCCTTGATGAACTATTCATGTTCCATTAAGGATTCAGTGCCTTGGAATAGTATTACTCCAATTTTTATCGAGTTTTACTATCCTCCCACTTACCACTGCATATCGGCGTTCCTCTTAGGAAAACCGCTTGGTGAGCAACAATTAAATTGTTCTCAAGTGAGTCGTATAAGTACTATACTTATGGTATCCCTAGGATAACCTATAATTGGCACTTATCCAATTTGGGTTTTAGTTTGGTATCATCCAAACGTATGCCTAGCATTCCCAAATCATCAGGAATGAGAAACCCGGTTTCTTTCCTGTTCATATCTAATATGAAATATGTCAAACAGATTTTTATGGAACCTTATTCTAAATAAGTCTTGCACTATTAATTCGTATCCGTTGAAGGAAATGGTAGCTCAGAGCGACTCATGATTAACCTTATCATGTCCAACAAAATTCGATTTATCATGTTCGGACACACCGTCAAGATGACGTGTTCCAGGAAGAGTCCTCATTGAAAGAATACTATACTCTTTCAAGTATATTAGAAACTTATTGCTTAAGTATTTTCCATTACGGTCTTACCGTGACGGTTTAATACTTTAGCCGATCTGTTTGTCTATTTCGTGTAGAAACTTTAAAAGTTTCTGATTTGTGTTCTTTAAAAGAAACACATAACCATAACGCGATGCCACATCCGTATAGGTCACAAAATATTCATATCCACCTCTAGCCTAGCTAGACACGGGCCCACTTGCTTCACTATGAACTAGGGCTAATAGATCGGTGGCATTTACACTTTTACTAAGTAAATAGTGTTATAGGCACATTGCCCAATAAACTAGATTCGTAGACTTTATTTGAATAGAATCAAATCAGTCCTTGTACCCACTCTTCAAAAGTGCGGATATACGAGTCTTGTTTAATTGTGTCCTAAACAACAATGCCACAATTGAGTTTCTTCTGATCAAATCAGTTTGAGCTATTTATTTGTCATATTATACGTTTGAGATATTTTATATTCAAAATATAAAAGCTGTTATTCACATCTAATGTGTTTATCTCAATATCATCTTTATATAATAAAACACTTTAGTGTTCTAGAATATAAAGGTCAATCCGCAACGGATTAGACACTGATATAGAGATAATGTTTCTAGTCAAACTAGTTACATTATAACAGTTTCCAAATTTAAGTACACACCCGAGGGTGGTTCCTAAATTAGGTATCTACGGTTAAAAACAGCGACTTTCGTCCCATTTCCATTTCGCAGATGGATCTCAACTGAAGTCAGTATTCTGTTCAAAACAAATTCTGAACATCAATACATATATTTTATGTACCACACTAAGTATTTAAAATCAAATTTTAATACTAGTAGTGAACATATTTATGACAATCATATTTGAATTCAGAGCCTTGCTCGTCTTCAATTCCTTCATGTCTGCTTTGTCCAAATGGCAGTCACGCTTCCGCGATCCCGTTTGCCACATTTAAGCAGACATTTTGAGATATGTCATTTATCTTCCAAGAAGATTATAATGATTTTGCCTTTGCCCTTTTCCACATTCTAGAAGCCTTTGTCCAAGCTTTGGCCTTCTTAGAATATCAAAGTAAGGTGCGCCTTGCGCTACTTGTCTAATTGCAAACTTTTGACTTTGTCTCCTTGGGAATAGTCACTAACTCTCCAAGAGTTATCAATTGCAATTTAGTACTTCTAAAATCTAAGTATAGATTTATGAAGATCCTTCAATTTCAGCATCATACTTTAAGGATCTAATCCTTAGTTCTGATTCAGAAATTAAGGAGTCTACTGCGACAAGCTTAATGAATTAAGCACTAAAGTTATCATCACATAGATCTTCCAAAGATTATGCTATACTATTTGCTTAACTCCGAGCTTAGGCATAATATGTTATTTTATCAAATAAAGTAACTTATTATTTCTCCAGGACCATCCTGAATTTATTTCCAATTTGAAAATTAAACCATTTAAATACATTTTCCCCAGGATCATGTTTTAAATGTCAATCTTGCAATTTTATCTTGATTCTAATAGTCCAACTATTTAATCAACGATTTAGGTACTATTTATTATAATGATTACAATAGTCCAACTATTTAATCAACTATAATTTAATAGATTAAAATCAATTATATTGATTACTATAATCCAATTATAAAATCAACTATAAATGAATAGTTTGAATACAGTCCAACTGTTAATTAAAACAACGTTTAAATATTAGTCCAACTAACATTTAATTTCTTTGACAAATGATATTTGTGATTGAGCACGTATGGCAAGTAATTAAACGAGTATTGAAAATTCAATTCTTGCCTCCCACTATTTTTCGGTGAGCCTCTAACCCTCTGTCGAGTACTCGGGAAACCGTGTTTCCTAGCGGGCTAGGATCCCGTTAAATATCACACAATCTTGACTTTGGCCAACAAATTATATGATAATTAACTAGGTAGATCTCTAAGATCAATTGGATACAATCCAATTCCTAGATCTAGTAGGGGGACATCCAAGTCCGAAACATATCTTATATATGCCAATACATCCAATGTATTACCTAACCTTTTTCCTCTGAATCAACTAAGTCTTAGTGATCCCAGTTAAGCGCGACCCATTGACCATGGAAAGCTTCGTAATCAATGTCGATGGACAAGAAGTGGTCTTGACTTTGGCTAACAAACCACAACTTAGACAAGACACCAATATGGAACAAAGCTCTCGTGATTCAAACACATCCTCGACGGACAAAGGCCTTGACTTTGGCCAACAAGCCAATGCCAGTCTCGGATCTTGAGTGAGAATCACTCAATGGAAGGAAAAACGCTTAATATTTTGCGAGGGTTTTTCGAGTGCAAATTGGCAACCAATTTATTATCTTTGTTAAGGTCTCATCACCATACACCCTTAAACATGCATTCTAAACACATAATAAAGCGAGTATAAATAAATTAATAATGATATGCGGATGGATACTTTACACATTGATCCTAGATCAAATCTCTCCATTTCTCTCTCCCGCTAGCACATGTATTACTTCTACCCGTTACACTACACTTCTAAAGAAACCTCATTTACATTTATGGGAATATTGAGAAGAGAATACAAAAAATAAGGAGGTATAAGGCTGGACACGCAGGTCCAATTAATAAATCAAATTTATTACAATAATTTCTAAAATTGTCCCACTCATCTAATATCCATCTGATATACATTATTCATGCATCGCAACCATGTATTCACACAAACATGTTATCAATCAATCTAATCAAATTAATTAATATGATAATTAGTGATCATCCAATGTTCAAACAACGATATGATTTTGCTCGAGTCAAACTCGTTTTTGCGAATAAGTACTCAAAGTACGAATTCTCGAATTAAATTAAACTACATAATTAAATCCAATTAAATTTGTATTTAATTCTAATTCGCTATTTAATTCCAAATTAAATATTACACTTTATTAACGAACCTATACGACTTAAATTCCAAATTTAATCGTTACGGGTCTCAAAGCCCGATTAACGTCCAACGTCAATTTAATTAAAGTCCAATGGGCTTTTAATTAATTTCTTGAGGCGTGGACTTTTGGTCAACTCGAGTCGAACCCAATAACCAAAGTCCAATCCGGGAGTTACCCCATAAGCCTAGAAATCAATTTAGGCCCATTAGGCCCAATTAATCTTTAAAGGTCCATTAGTCGCATTTGGGCTTTATGGAAGCGGTTTTGGGCCCAATTGGATCCAATCCATTTGGCCTAAACCTAACTTGGTACAACCAAGCCCAATAAGCCCAATAACAACACAACAAGCCCAAATCCAATTTAAGGCCCAAATAATTAAATTCCAAAAATTCCAAATTCCCAATTTAATTACATAAAGTGTATTACACAATTAATTACCCAAATCAATATTTCCAAAATACGAATTAGCCTAATTAATCATGCTCAATTACATCAATTAGTGTCCAACACATTTTGATCAAAAATCAAACTCATACATGCTTAAAAGCTCTCGGCAATGGGGACTAATTTTATGTCCGATTCGTTTTCAATCCAATTAAATTCACAATCGACATTAAATCAACATCTCAAATCATTTCAAGTCATCCAATGATCAATGAAACAAAAAATACCAAGAATTTAGGGCATAGTGACTTTTGGCCAACATAAAAAATTTGGGGAAATTTGTTCCAAACAACATTTCATCAAATTGATCCAACCAATCATCAATTAAAACACATTTAAGCATATTAATTCATCCAATTTCATTATACATGCTCAAAATCAATTTTACCCAAATTTTAACCCTAAGTCAATTTCATGCTCAACCTTGCTCAAGATACCATTGTTGGTGTTTGCTAAGGTCCCAAGATCATTAAACAAGCATGAAATATATGCGAATATAAATCAACGAAGTTGAGGAATACTCACATCGATCGGTTGAACGACGCGCGTGGCAATAAAAACGGCAGTGAGCTGCAACAACCCACTATTTTCGGCCATTTGGATCATCTTCGTCAAGCTCCAAGCTTCGTCAAACGATTCCCGGTTCATGGGTGGACTTCCCTATCACCTTCGTATGACTTCGTAGTGTGCTAGCACTCCCGATTTTGCCACAAAATCGTGATTTTTGCTTCCATTTCTTCATTGGTTCACGGCAGTGGGCTGCCAAAAACAGAGGAAAAACAGCCCCTAAAGGGCGTGAGAGAGAGATGAGAGAAAGAGAGAGTTGTGTGTTGTGTGGATTTTGTGTATCAAATACACTTAATGAATTTCTAAATTCATTTTCCACAAAATTGGCTTTATAAAAGTCAAACCATAAAAGCCACACCAACCTCCATCAACTCACATCACTCATGAATAGTGACTTGCGTCAATCACTCAAAGTGAATGACATCTATCACTTGATTGACGAATGATGTGACGCTAGATGCGACTAGTGATTTGACGCTTGATTTGACTTGCGTGCCGCACTCGAATTCGAAATGCGAATGCACTCGCAAACAATCTCGGGCTCGGGTTCGCTAATTCCGAATTAACGAATTTTCCATTGCGACGTAATTAAATGATTACGCCTAGCGAAGTCACTATTCACGTCGCTAATGAATTAATTTTAAATTAATTCGTTCTCCCGAATTAAAATCTAATTTTAATTTCGCGTCAAAATCCAATTTCGTTTAATATATCAAATATATTAATTTACTGATTAATTCCAAATTAATCGTTATCTCTCTTTAAATGATATTTTATCCCAGATAAAATATCTCCGCAATTAATCCCAGATTAATTTTCTCTCTCTTCTAATTAATCCCAGATTAATTTAGAGTGCGAGTCATACGTCATCGGTGAATCTCCGGGAAGCGACCCATGAGATCCCCGGATATGTTGGTAGTAAATTCGGTCTTCGGACTATCCGAACACGTAAGTACCTCGTACTACGTTTATACCGATTTACAAGACAAGGTTGGCTTCTAGCAAAGCACCATGCCTACCCAATTCTCCAAAAATATCCTTACAGGAATAAAGGATCTATATCAGGCGTAGTATATGTAGTATTATGTATGTCTGTCCAGTATCAGATGATCACGTGCTAGGCATGAGGCTGGAATTGTGTCTGCCCCGTACGAAGCACATGTCGGATGTCTGGTAACTAGTCTCTATAATCAGATAAACATGACCTTGTCATTTTATCCCGACTGCAGTACTTAAGAGAACCAGTACCGTATCCTACGCGACCATCATCTCCATATGACTGGAGTGACACTTCCGTTTTGACATCACACCCAGCACACTACGATTCTCAATATACCCAGCATAGGCGTACACAGAACCTGTTAAAGCCCTGGACGACCGCAACCAAAGTATATTGATTGTCGCAAGTATTAGCGGTGTAAGTCTCAGGTTAAGACCAAATACACCTACCCTGATTTCGGACTTCCATAGATACATAGTATACTACCAATGGAATTCCGAGGGGGTCTATCCAGAGCGAAGCTGTTCCTGTACCATCGGTAAAACGCAATCTCCTATTACACTTGCATGAGTATCATATACCCAAATATATGAGAACTATGCCGTTGTGCCCTCACAACGCGCATAAGTGTAATACTAGTCTTTTACGCATTTATCGATATCCAATCTCGACAATGCTCTGACTATGGATATTTAATGATTTATCCTTCGTGGACTGATACTGTCTCATATCATTCTCAATCCAGGAACAAATCATAGGGACCTCCTATCATTTATACATCTAGGTGATCTAATCATAAATAATAAGAGTACAATCTCCTTTGTCACATAGTTAATTTGTACAACAACACCATGATTTGTACAAATAGTGACGCTATGGGTCATAATTGTCCAACATCAATAGCTTCATTCGACAGGCCGATTGATTATTTTGTATATTCGACTATCTCACTTCTATCGTGCCAAGTGTGATCCTTTGGCCATACATTATACTGCAAATTTTATTGAGTGGGCCACATGGTGATATTTTGTAACAATGTGTGTTTTGTCTACTAAAGTCGGTCGATTCAGTAAGGTTATGTCGAATGAAATAATCACCAATAGGTTTTCCAGGGAAGGTGTCAACGAGCTTTTGACAATATCCTCCTTGAGAACATTATCAGCGCAGAATATACCGGTGTAGATACCAATCCTGTCTTCCCGAGTTGGAGCCTACGTACTCCATATCACATGGGAGAGGGAGAATATTTTCTCCAATATGCAAGAAGACGTACAACCCATGATGCTAGGGACCACACTCACCAAAGATGCCACACCCATTTGTAACAACCAGAGTTTGAAATAATGTCCATGCAGCCACGTGAAAATAGCAGAGAAGCAGAGATTGCTCCAGAGAGCACTCAACACACCAAAAAGTGTCACATATAAACTAGTGGATCAACATGATCGCATATACCCAAGCTTTCATACGACAACAGGGTCGCATATAAATTAGTGGATCAACACATGTAAGAAGCCACACACAAACTACCAAAAAACAAAGGACAAGTACGAGTCTCCATGGGTAAAAGGCCAATAAGCTAAGGCCATTGTGATCCTACACAATGTAGCCACACGTAGACTGTTAAAATACAAAGGACAAATGCTAGACTCCATGCACAAAAGGCCAATAAGCTATGGCCATTGTGATCCTACACAAATGAAGCCATACGTAGACTGCCAAAATACAAATGACAAGTGTTAGACTCCACACATATTGATTTTTCCAGTTGGCAAAATGTCGGAAGGAACGTGAACCATGGTGGATGAGTCGCGCATGCAGGTTAAAGAAAGTGTAGGACTCATGAGTAAATTACCAAGATTCCAATTGCCTATATTCTAGCACATAATAAGTGTTCTTGGATTCTCCAGGCTGTCATATGAGCTGTGTCAAATGGGCGCCAAGAATTTACAAATTCAATTGTCCTCGGTTTGTCATGTCGAGAGGTCCCTATGACCGATGTCAGGTCCTAATTTGTATAGGGATGAATGACATATATGCCCGATATCATGTAGAGTCGCATGATAGACCTTTATGTTTGTCGAGTGGCATTTCCATATGATGCCAAACCTATGTATGCACGTTGTCGAATGGGATTTTTGACCTTTTATGGGATTATCACCATGCTCCACGTGAGGTTGCTAACTGCTCCAACATGTGTGAAGCCATGACTCCACGTTAAGCTGCCAAGAAATAAAGATAATTGCCACTTGCAAAAGTCAAGCACATCACTGCACATGCTAGAGCCACGTGGGGAAACTGCCACATATCATGCAAGCCAGCTAGCATGAGGAACTAGCTAGCAAGAGGACACGCGAACTGATGAAACCCTATTCTTTGTCACCAAGTAAGGAAGAGTTTGACTTGCCATCGAATATCCGACCATTCAATCTGACCGTTCTTTTCGTGGACCAAATCATACGAATGGCTCAGATTTTTTTTGCTTTTTCCATCTTTTGGCTGAAACATTGTACGCCGGATAATCTTGTATTAATTTGCGTTTGTGATCGTGGATTCTCATCTTTTCCAGGCTCAAAAAGCAGAGCTCACTGCCCAATGAAAACAAAGCCTTCATAGCTCATTTGCCTCATGCCAAATCTTCATTTGAGCATCATCTTCAAGCCGAGTCTACATCCTTGCAATGTCGAGTGGGATAGTGTCTTCATGATGTATATCTTTGCAATGTTGATTGAAACCTTAGGTAGCTCAGCTCACTTATCTGTCGTGTCGAATGGAACTTCAGCCAATGGCTAATCCTTCCTTCATGTCGTGCCAACTGAAACTTAGCTTCTAGTTAAAACCTCTTCTTTGTCGTGTCGAATGAAGTCTCAGACTCTAGCTAGGACTTCCTCATTGTCATGTGGAATGGAACCTCAGCCACCTAGCTGGGATTTCTTCCTTGTCGTATGGAAAATATGACATATTCTTACTAGTAATTGAACTCGTGGTAGACTAGAGATAATTGCTCTTTTGAACTCTCGCATTCCTTTACGCATGGTGGAACCGACTTGTTGAGCTTGTTCGAATGGAGAAATTGGTACACTTGTATGATTTCGTGGTTGGTCGTCTGGGGAAAGATCATCATTTATCACATCATTAAATGTTCCTAAAAGATTGGATATAGCCATATGATTGTTGGGATTTTCAGGAGAATCAAGTTGTTGAGAGGTGGAAGAAATTAGTTCCAACTGCTTCCGAAGGTTTATTTTGGAGTTTCGCATGGTTTCATTTTCATCTTCCATTGATCATAACTTGTTTTGTAGAGTGGCCAATTGTGCCACCATAGGGTATGGTGTATGTTTGTTGCTCGAAGCCATGTATAGTTATGTTTGTAAGGATTGTAGACTGGGGAGTATTTGCTTGCTATGAATCGTTAAGGCCCCATGGTGGGCGCCAAATTATGGATGCTGGATTTCGGCTGAGGTCCACAACCAGAATTTGTAGGTTAAGGGCACTAGCAATCCTGCAAAACAAAGGTAAAGTGAGCGGGAGTAGACTGCCCACCGGTGTGGTGGGTGCCGGGGACACTCCAACGCTCAAGTCAGTAGTATGAAATGAGCTGTAAATGAGTAACATATGAAAGCAAAGTTTGTTGTTACCTTGAACTCTTTAGGTGGCCGTGAGGGTGGTGACAAGTGTTTAAAGGACTGAAGAGCTCACAGGGCTTGTGTCAGAGAACAGAAGCTTGTCTGAGAAAGGTCAAGCTCTCATGCCATGTATGCTGAGTTATGTATCCTTTTATAGATTGAAGGAATCGTCCTTGTAGCTGTCAGATGAGCTGTATATGAGACCCACAACGTGCTGTGATTTTTGGAAATGGGGCCTCTCACATGCTTATTATTTATGCTTTCGGTGGGAGGATAATTTACATGTGGAAATATATTCTTTGTTGGGGAAAATAGAGAAACGGTTGGTGAATAATTAAAGTGGTTTGTCCTTTTATTTTTGTAAATGGTTTAGAGTTTAATGGGCTGGGTTATCGCTTTGGGCCTCACCTAGTGTTGAGTTCGAAGTGAAAGGATGGTTTTGCCCTTGGCCCAAATTTGGCCCATACACCTGTCGGGCGGGGGTAGCCACAACTAGAACTTAATCTTAATGAATTCAGGTAACTTGGTTAACATAGACATATGATTAATTGGGTTATTTGGGTGTTTGCATCTGACCATCGACAGAGGCTTTTGCATATTTTCGTGTTCTAGGTTAATAAACCAATATATTGCACAAACGTGAGATAATCACTTCATCTTTAAAAGATATTGGAAGGATTCACAACCCTAGATAGTTTAATAATATTGAATTTTCCTTTAATTTACATTTGCATTGTTTTATTTACTTGTCTTTAGTTTAAAATCACCATCCAATCAAACAACCAATCTATTAGATACTTGTAATCATTTAGCTTCATAAATTAATAGCCTAGGTATTAAGTCCTCGTGGGATCGATATATTTTATACTACTTGAACGATATGTGCGCTTGTGTTACGTGAGTGATTTCACCGATCAATATCTAGGTATAAGGCTCTACATGGATAGAGTTAGGAAGCTTATAGGATTTTCACAATCGACGTACATAGATAAGATGTTAGAAAGGTACGGTTTGACCAACTGCAAGGCAGTAAATGTATCTTTCCGATACGACATACATCTTTCGAAGAAAATGACCTTTCAGACTGAGGAAGAGAGAGTTAGAATTTCTAACTTGCCATATGCTTCTAGTATTGGAAGCATAATGTATGTTATGCTATGTACAAGGCCTGACATCAGTTTCAGTATCAATGTGACTAGCCGATATCAATCTGACCAGGTAATGATCATTGGACAGCTGTGAAACATATCCTGAAATATCTTAAAGGTACTAGGGATAAGTTAATGATATATGGAGAAAATGAGCTACAAGTTAAAGGTTATTCAGACTTCGACTTCCAGAGGGAGATTCAGATGATAGAAAATCTACATCAGGTTATGTATTTACCCTTAACGGTGGTGCAGCTAATTGGCGATGTTCAAAGCAAGACTCAACAACTAATTCCACCACTGAGGTGGAATTTATAGTGGCTTCGGAATCTGCTAATGAAGCTGTATAGATTAGAAATTTTATCATATAACTTGGCGTTATGCCTAGTATTGTGGATTCGATCTCATTGTACTGTGATAATAGCGGAGCCATTGCACAGGCTAAGTAGCCGAGAGCGCATTCCAAGTCTAAACACGTCGAAAGGAAATACCGCGTAATTAGAGAGATAATTGAATGAAAAGACATAATGGTCTTGAAGGTTCAAGGACTAGACAACATAGTAGACCCGCTTACAAAGGCCTTACCTCATAAGTTATTCGATAAATATGTGGAGGAGATGGAACTGCGGTACCATCTAGATTGGCACTAAGCAAGTGGGAGTTTGTTGGAGCTGGTGATTGAAGTGCCAATCCGAATTGTATATTTTATTATTTATTAATAAAATTACTATATTTTCATTTCATACCTTGTTAATGGTATTTTCATTATGTGTATTAGATTGATGAATAGATATACTGAGAATGACATGGACCAGAGAATAGTCTTGTAGTAATACTAGACGCTAGGTGGTCCGACATTGATATAAATATTACTATTGTAAATTATTCTTAAAGTATATATATTCCTAGTCGTGTGTTTTGGAATTCCGTCGAATTCTTATAACCTAGAAGACTAGCACATGACATATATTAGAATTGGAGTTCCAATGGTTTAACCTGATGTACCATGATTTCTGAAAACTCGTATAGACGTGTGGGTATTGGTTGGACCGAATACTGAATGACTTACAGATGATTCCTTATAGTTGGAAGTACACACCACCGTCAATAGGAATCTTCTCGAATCGAGTAGCATATGTAATCCTTTGACTATATGATATCATTGATTTTGTGTGAGATCATCCACACTTTGATGCCATGTATGTCAGAAACCTTTCATGGTATGGCCTCTAGATGTTCATTGGGTGTGGACCGATGCACTCAGTAATCAAGTGTGAAGCAAGATATGATCTGTCAGCCCGTATACGTACCATAAGAGGTTTAGGTATCCATGTGAGTAAAGTCACGATTCTTAAAGCTTTGGCCAAAGTCGATCACCTAGGGTGGATCGCATCAGTTATGAAGAATCGTGGACATGTCGACATGATATGTGCTCTTCGAAAACTTGACGGTTTATTCTATGTTTCCTAAGTACAACTTGGATATCCTACGATGGATGGATTGTTAAACATATGTGACGAACTCGACTTGTATAGTTCAGAAAGGTCGTTCGTGTTCTTCACGAATTCGGAGGTGGTCGAATTGCATACATATTAGCTAGGCTTATATGACGAACATGTCTGAACTTAGAGAGTCCCAATATGAAGTGTAATCGTTGAGCAATTGGGTAACTGATTAATTTTGATAAAAGATAATATTCGATATTATAATTATCAACTAAGATAATCAAGTGTTATTGGATAACATGAATTATTTACTTTGACCTAATTGGGTTAATTGGATTAATTCAATAATTATACAAGGGCTTAATTGTAAAATCATAATTATCTCTACCATTTGAGGATATTATGGTAATTATAAGTATGTAATAATAAATGGTTTTGTCTTTATTTAATTGGATTAAATCAAAATGGCAAATATTTAACTAATCTATTTCCTAATCTTTGGCTTGCTTTAATTGGATTAAATCAAAGTGGGAGACAATGAAGATTAGTCACACATAATTATACATATTTGGAAAAATTAGATTACGCCCACATAAAAGCTGATTACAACTTTTATTAATTAAAAATTACATAAGTTTTTCTATAAATAGCAAGTTCTAGGAAGGCTTTAATTAAGCAGGCAAAAGCTTGAGAAAGCTAAATACAAGCAAGAATTAGAGAAATTAGCCTATTTAGAGAAGTGTTCAGAAAAACTTTGTGAGGTCTCTACAACATTTCAATTAGATGAAATCAAGATTGGATCTTGGGGTGAAGCTTGCTAGCATTGGAATCAAGATTGGATCTTGGAGTCAAGCTTGCTAATCCTTGGAAGTTCTCCAAATATTTCAACAAGGAGAAATAGATTGATTCTTTGAATCAATATTGCTAGGTAAGTTTGATCTTCTCCAAAAGTTATATTTTTCATTAGTGAGACATATAGTGTTGAATTATGTATTAGATACATAATGTTGAAATTAGACTAATTAATTTTGTTAGGATGATTTAGAAGTATAAACGCAATATGCTTGTAATTGAGTCAAAATAATTATATTAGACATAAACATAAAATTACAGTTTGGAACTTTAGATTAAAGCTTAGAGCTATGACTACCATTCTAGAATCACTTGACCATCTTTGGGTGACCTAGAAATGAAGAAGCATGACATACGCATTTGTGCTCGTAAAACGTATCTGCATCTTGTTTCCCTTCCGTTTTTATCTACCTCTCTGTTGTACTTGTGAGCTGAACAATGCTATTTGGGACAACATTAAGGGTTTGTTCTTTCCTGCAATTTCAAATCATTTGAGAAATCATCTGAGGGCAAGAGTGGTAAAAGGCAAGAGTGGGTGAGCTTAGTTTCGGGTAAAAGCCATTTGAGTGACAAACACGAGAGAATTGGAATTGTGAGGATTTTGTCTTTCTCTTTATTTTAGTTTTTCTTTATTTAATTTAATTTATTTTATTACTAACGTTTGTTGCACCTTAAAAAAAAGAAAAAAAAAAGAAACATGTCCAGAGAAGGCGCATCCCCAAGTCAAAATGCCAATTCCCTACATGAGCCCCAATTGTGGGATATGGCGAATACAGTGACAGTACTTCAGTATGAGTTTGTGCGAGTATTAGAATTGATGAGGGATGTTCGAGATGAGGTGCAAGTGATGAGACACAATACTCCACATAGGAATATGCCAACACGACCGACTAGAGCTAATGAGGTAGGGAACGTACCCCCCAGAATTGGTGGGTGGCGTACTATACCCATGGACGAGATGGAGGCCGAGAATGAGTTTGATTATAATGAGGAGTTTGATAGAGTATCAGAGGTAGATATGGGTGAATTTCGGCCTAGAAGAGGTAGGAATGGAAGGCCGTTCAGGAGGAATCATGAGAATGAGGAAGATGGTGATTTGGGTAAAATCAAGATGACAATCCCTCCTTTCCAAGGCAAGAGTGACCCCGAAGCTTATCTAGAGTGGGAACGTAAGCTAGAACTTTTTTTTACTGTCATAATTATTCCGAGCTTAAGAAGGTTAAGTTGGCGGTTATTGAATTTACCGATTATGCACTTGTCTGGTGGGATCAAATGATGATCAACATTCGGAGGCATAGGGAGCGTCTGATCACTACATGGGCCGAATTGAAAATAGTTATGAGGAAGCGGGTTTTACCGAACATTACTATCGAGATCTGTATCATAAACTTCAGAATCTTACACAGGGGTTTCGGAGTGTCGAAGACTACCACAAGGAGATGGAAATTACAATGATTCGCGCCAATGTCGAGGAGGACTGAGAGGCGACTATGGCCCGATTTCTAAGTGGGTTGAATAGGGAGATTGCAAATGTAGTGAAAATGCAACATTACATGGAATTAGAGGACATGATACATATGGCAATGAAAGTGGAACGCCAACTCAAGTGAAAAACTGCATTCATGGGAAATTCAAGTCCAACCAATACATGGAAGCCGAAATGAGGAGATAATGACAAGGTTGACACCACATCTAGGTTTAGATCAGAGGCCCCAAAGCCAAGGGAAGATACCACCACCAAGCCTAAACCAAAATTCGAGACCCCACCAAATAGCAGTCGTGACCTCAAATGTTTCAAATGTTTGGGGAGTGGCCATATAACATCACAGTGCCCTAACAGAAGGACCATGTATATGTGGGTGATGGTGAGGTAATTTCAGATGGTGAGGATGTCGTGGAGGAGGCGCTCGAGTTGGAGGTCACCACTGATGAAGAAGAGGTTGAGTATGCAGCCAAAAGGGAGTCCCTTGTGACCCGCCGTGCTTTAAATACCCAGGCAAATGTTGAGGATGATATGGTACAACAGCGAGAGAACATATTCCATACTAGATGCCTGGTCCAGAACAAGGTATGCAGTATGATTATCGATGGGGGCAGTTGTACTAATGTGGCTAGTACAATACTTGTTGATAAGCTGGGTTTGACTTTACTTAAACACCCTAAGCCATATCGTTTGCAGTGGTTGAATAACATTGGCGAGGTTAAAGTCAATAAACAGATCTTGGTTAGTTTCAATATTGGTAAATACAAGGATGAGGTGTTGTGTGATGTAGTCCCAATGCAAGCTGGACATCTGTTACTGGGGCGTCCTTGGCAGTTTGACAGGAGAGTGATGCATGATGGGTTTCGTAACAGATATTGTTTTGAGAAAGATGGAAGAAAGGTTACACTTGTTCCGTTGACGCCACATGAAGTCTTTGAAGATCAAATGAAGCTACAGGCTTCTACAATGCAAACACCCGCAGGCGAGATCGATGATGAGAGTCGAGGGGATGAGGTTAACAATGCCAGGGGAGTGAACGAGAGAAACAGTGAGCGTGCACAAAATAATGAGAGTGTGGGTAGAATGACAAATAGTTTCTTTGCTAAAGAGGGAGAATTGAGAAGAGAGTATGCCAGGAATAAAATGATGATCCTCTTTCTGTATAGAGAAACTCTTCTGAGTTCTGATGACACTAACCCTAACATTGTTTTGCCTAGTGTGTTTACTTCTTTATTGCAGGATTATGGTGATGTGTTTGTGGTGGAGATCCTCAAGGTTTACCACCAATTCGTGGTATTGAGCATCAGATCGATTTCTTCCCAGAGGCGATCATTCCTAACCGACCAGCTTACCGCAGCAACCCTGAGGAAACTAAGGAGCTCCAACAGTAAGTGGAAGAGTTGATGAGCAAAGGGTACGTACGAGAGAGCATGAGTCCGTGCCCAGTTCCAGTTTTGTTAGTCCCAAAGAAAGATGGTACATGGAGAATGTGTGTGGATTGTCGAGAAGTCAACAATATCACTGTAAAGTATCGCCACTCTATCCCTAGATTAGATGATATGTTGGATGAATTATATGGCTCTTGTATTTTTTCAAAAATTGACCTTAAAACTGGGTATCATCAAATTAGGATGCGGAAATGGGATGAATGGAAGACTGCCTTTAAAATAAAATATGGCTTATATGAGTGGCTTGTGATGCCATTTGGGCTTACAAATGCCCCCATCACCTTTATGCGTCTAATGAATCATGTTTTACGTGCTTTTTTGGGTAAATTTGTAGTCGTATATTTTGATGATATTTTAGTGTACAGTAAGAATTTAGAAGAGCATGTAGGACATGTTTATGCTAACCTTAAAAAATGTGATTTTTGCATGGAAAAAATGATATTTATAGGGTATGTCATTAGTGCTCAAGGCATTGAGGTTGATGAAAACAAGGTCAAGGCCATCTGTGAGTGGCCTACACCTAAGAACATCACTAAGGTTAGGAGTTTCCATGGACTAGCCAGTTTCTATAGGAGGTTTGTAAAAGACTTTAGCACCATCGCTGCACCACTTACTAAAGTCGTAAAGAAAAATGTTGGTTTCCATTGGGGGAGGAACAAGAGAATGCCTTTAAACTTCTTAAAGATCGATTATGTTCTACTCCTGTTTTAGCCTTACCTAACTTTAACCAAACTTTCGAGATTGAGTGTGATGCTTCATGTGTCGGTATTGTGGCAGTACTTATGCAGGAACGACATCCTATAGCTTTCTTCAGTGAAAAGCTCAATGGTGCAGCGCTGCGTTACCCAACCTACGACAAAGAGTTTTATGCCCTAGTCAGAGCGCTGGAAACTTGGCATCATTACCTCTGGCCAAAAGAGTTCGTGATTCACACTGACCATGAATCTCTGCGGCATATCAAGGGTCAAGGAAAACTTAACAAACGGCATGCAAAATGGATGGAGTTCGTGGAGACCTTCCCATATATCATTCGATATAAGCAAGGTAAGGAGAATGTGGTTGCTGATGCACTTTCACGCAGGTATGTTTTACTTACATCCTTGAGTTATAAGTTTCTTGGTTTTGACTTTATCAAAGATTTGTATACAAGTGATCATGACTTCTCTAAGATCTACATTGCATGTGACAAAGGTGCTTATGGTAAATTTTACAGACAATATGATTTTTTATTTAAATAGAATAAATTATGTGTGCCTAGTTGTTCTATGCGTGAATTATTGGTCCGTGAAGCACATAGTGGGTGTCTTATGGGTCATTTTTGTGTTACGAAAACATTGGATATCTTGCATGAACATTTTTATTGGCCTAAAATGAAGAAGCATGTCATACGCATTTGTGCTGGTAAAACGTATCCGCATAATGTGGCGGTCCGTAAACTACAAAGTTATAGCTTCATGAGTTTTCTTGCTAGTGCAACTTGAATCACCAAAATTGGACATCAGATGAGAAAGTTAAAGCCAAAATACTAACACTGCTAATACACCATTCGGGAATTAAGCACAAAACCAATCAAGTCAGCCCATGCATGTCCAAGACCCATTACAATCTTGTCTTAGACATAATAAAGCCTTCACATAAGTCTCATGCATGGACCAAACTCTAGAACCCAATGAATCTTCCAAATCCACCAAAATGGTCCAAATACATCAATCTGACAAAGCCATGCAATCAGCCACAACTTCAAGTTAACCTGGCCCAACAAACCGAGCTCATTAGTTATCCGCATCATTTAGAATACTCATCATGTTCACGAGACATTTCTTATCGGGATTCTAATTCGGTTTGTGTATTGAATTCAAAATTTACGCAAGTGCGTATTTAGAATAAATTTATATTTTTGTAAAAATATTTTATATTTTGAAAAACTTGATTTTTTTTTCTATAACATGTGTTGATGTTGGTTTTGATGTTAAAAATTAATTTTGGGTATTTTTGAAGTATTTAGGGAAGGTTGGAAGAAATTATGTTAAAAATACCCTAATTCTTTCAGCTCTCTTTCCAGAAAGCTGAAGGATTAGAAAGAAAAAAAAATGATTGTGCGCACAGTGTGCGCGCCCACTGTAATGCTCGCGTACGCGCTGCGTGCATTGAATTGGTTTTCACTCGTTCTTGAGCTTTCAGACTCTGATTCAGTCCTGGTTTTTTCCTACACACTCTTAATAGAATATAGTATTTCATTAAATATTTTAAAATTACACCCATTCTTGATATCCATGGGTTAGACCCATTTTCGCTACGCGGAGCATCGATCCGACCCTAAGGGTTCCACAACTGCCCCAACAGTTGGGTGTGGACCGATGCACTCAGTAATCAAGTGCGAAGCAAGATAGGATCTGTCGACATGTATGTGTACCATAAGGGGTTTAGGTATCTATGTGAGTAAAGTCACGATTCTTAAAACTTTGGCCAAAGTCGATCACTTAGGGTGGATCACATCAGTTATGAAGAATCATGGACATGTCGACATGAGATGTGCGTCTCGGAAACCTGACGGTATATTCTACGTTTCCTAAGCACAACTCAGATAGCCTATGACGGAGGGATCGTTAAACATATATAATGATCTCGACTTGTATAGTTCAGAAAGGTCGTTCGTATTCTACGCGAATTCGGAGGTAGTCGAATTGCGTTAGCTAGGCTTATATGTTGAACATGTCTGAACTTAAAGAGTCCCAATATGAAGTGTACTCGTTGAGCACTTGGGTAGCAGATTAATTTTGATAAAAGATTATATTCGATTTTATAATTATCAACTAAGGTAATCAAGTGTTATTGGCTAACATTGATTATTTACTTTGACTCAATTAGATTAATTCAATAATTATACAATGACTTAATTGTAAAATCATAATTATATATACTATTTGAGGATATTATTGTAGGCACTGTATTTTTGCATATAAGTCTCGATGATGAGCCTCGAACGGAGGCACTACCTTTTAAGTCGCGGAAGTCACGGGAAACGGACGTCGGAAGAGAGAATTCAAGAATCAATGCCTCGTTGGATTTAGTTCGCTTGCTTGGCCTTGGGTTTACTCGTTAGACCTCTGCTTTAAAATTTATCCACGCCCCGAACCTTAAACCAAAACCCTAACTCTCGCCACACTCTTGCATGAATGATCCTCACGTGAACTAAACCCTAGCCATGCATGAAAAGAAAACCCTAAACATAAGACACCTCACACCTTTCTCACTCCTCACACCTCCACACGTGAACACACACACAAATTCAACAAAACATAAACAATCCAACAAATACACAAAAGCCACACCCACTCACTTTAGTCATTCACGCCACTTTACCAATTAAATAACCCACCAACAAACACAAAACAAATTCAATAAATTAAACACAAACACAAAGCAAATAAACAAACCAACAAATGAATTAATCACAAAGAAAACAGACAAATCACAAACAATAAACCCTAAATGTCATGCTACCCCACGTGAACACATACACACACACAAATTCAACTTAAACAAATTCAACCAGAGCAATAAATAAACCACATCACAAATTAAACAAATACCAAACCTAAAAGTCACAAACAAACACAACAAAACAAAATCTAAAAGCAAAACAACCAAATAAGCCAAAGCACAAATCAATTAAATAATCCAAAATGCCTCACATCCTCCACAAACAAAACAAATCCATTAAATAAACCTAGCCACCTCTCATCCCTTTTCAACAAAAAGCCAAACAACAAAATCACAAATCACAAAAAGTCAAGCAACAAATCCCCTCTCTTCAAACCATCCCACGTGAACCAACAACAAATTCAACAAAGCAAAACCCTAAAGTCTTTCTCCATAAAATAATTGCCTCCCCAATAAATTATCTAACCCCCCACCAAATAGTCATTCAAACCCTCTCCACCTCAACCATTATAAAAAAGAAACAAAAAAACCCTAATCTCAGGAGCCACATGAGGATGCACACGTAAAGAACCATAGCCTCTCTCTTCCTTGCTCATTCTCGGCAAACATGGAAACAATGAAACCATAGCCGCTTAAACTGCTCCCTACACACAACTCTCGGCCCTCTCCTATTTCCCTCATCTCTCTCATCTCTCTCAACAAACAAACACACTTTAGCTCTTTCGCTCAGCTCTTTCTCTCTCTCCCCATGACAGCTCTCTCACGCCCTTTACACATAACACACGACCTGATCCTTCTTCCTCTCTCTCTGCATGAAAAAACAAAAACCCTAAATCATGCACGCCACAAACATAACAAACACAATTTACTGCCCATTGACCACCCAAAGTCACGCCAAAAACAGCAACCTAAGCAGCCCCCAAAGACCATGTGAACAACAAGCCACACACACCCTAGTCCACATGAAAACAGCCACTCACGCAACACAGTCCACTCACGGCAACAAACACAGCCCATCACGTGAAGCTCCTCCACTAGATACTCGACACTTAAACACACACACACACACATGTCACAAATACACACTGCCACGAGCACACAAAAACTGCCGAGATAAAAACCAACACATGCAGAAACCAAACGTGAAAACACTAGCCAAAACCGAGAGCAAAATAGTCCCCTAAATAACAGCAAAACAGCCCCAAAAATAGCATGAAAACATCCTCAAAATGCCCCGAAAAATCGAGTCAGAACAATCCTTAAAATACCCTAAAACGGCGAGTGGAAACAGCAAATAAAATAGAGAAAATAGCGGGAACAGCGAACCCGAGAAAATAGCGGAAATAACGGACCAGTGAAAATAGTAGAAACAGCGGACCAGTGAAAACAGAAGAAACAATAACCCTTCCGACACCGTGAAATACACTCCCGAAAAGCGACTTAAAATGTAAGACCTGAGGGCACCCTTTATTATATTTTATTTTGTTGTCCCGGATACGTCATGCTCGGTTGACGTGGAATACGTCCAACCGGGTATGCGAGGTCCTACAATGAGAACGGCCAAATTCCTTGGTCACATATTTATTCCGCATGTATTAATTTTAGTATTCATGAGTTATGTTTACCGCTTTCTTGACCTATCTTTGAAGCATGCAAACTTAGATATAGGTCGTATATGATTTAGATATAGATTACTTTTGTAAATGTATGTCGCGTAGACTTGGTTAAAATTATAAAAATTCGTTCATTACAAATGACATAAGTAAGGGACCATTCCGAACCAAACGGTTTAAGGTCTTCCCTTGCGAGGGGTGAATGCGGCCTTAAATCATTTCCCAGTTCACATTGGGTGGCGACTCCTTTATTCTCCGGTTTAATCCCCCGCGGGCTACTCCGTACTCCCAACCGGACCGCGAGCCTGGAACAGCGTCGCCGATTTCTGTGTTCTACAATTATGATAATTGTAAGTATGTAATAATAGGTGGTTTTGGCTTGATTTAATTAGATTAAATCAAATTGGTAGACAACGAAGATTAGTCACACCTAATTATACATATTTGGACAAATTAGATTAAGCCCACCTAAAATTTGATTATAAATTTTATTAATTAAAAATTGCCTAAGTTATTCTATAAATAGCAAGCTTTAGGAAGGTTTTAATTAAGTAAAGCAAAAGCTTGAGAAAGCTAAATACAGGCAAGAATTAGAGAAATTAGCCTAAGTTAGAGAAGTGTTTAGAGAAGCTTTGTGAGGTCTCTACAACATTTCATATAGGAGAAATCAAGATTGGATCTTGGGGTGAAGCTTGCTAGCATTGGAATCAAGATTGGATCTTGCAGTCAAGCTTGCTAATCCTTGGAAGTTCTCCAAATATTTCAACAATAAAAAGTAGATTGGATCTTTGAATCAACATTGCTGGGTAAATTTAATCTTCTCCAAAAGCTATATTTTCATTAGTGAGACATATAGTGTTGAATTATGTATTAGATACATAATGTTAAAATAAGACTAATAAATTATGTTAAAATGCTTTAGAAGTATAGACACAATATGTTCGGTAATTGGGTTAAAATATTTATGTTAGACATAGACATAAAATTAGAGTTTAGAACTCTATATTAAAGCTTACAGCTATGACTACCATTCTAAAATCACTTGACCACCTTTGGGTGACCTAGAATTGTTCACGAGTCATTTCATTGTGGGACTCTATTTTGGGTTATATTTTGATTCAAAGAAATGCATATATATATTTAGAATTTATATATGTTTATTTCATAATATGTGTTGTGGTTGATTTTGAAATTAAAATTATTTTGGGTGATTTTAAAAGTGTTTAGGTTTTTAAAATAAAAATAAAATAAAATTTTGTTTAGCTCTCAGCCAATTTGGCCGAGAGCAAGGCGTTACAGCGCTACTAAGTAGCGCTGTAAAGCAGCATGCTCCTTGCGCAACATGCCTAGGCTCGGTAGTTGTATCCCTTGTCCAGTTTTTATCCCGATTAATCTTTCCAGATCCAGATTTAATTCATGTTTTTCCCTAAACACTTAAAAAATAGAATATTATATTTTATTAAAATTTTAAAATACACTCATGCTAGATATCGACGGGTTAGATCCACTTCCGCTGCGCGGGGCATCGATCCGACCCCAGGGGTTCCACAATTGCCCCAACAAATAGGAATCTCCTCGAGTCGAGTAGAATATGCAATCCTATGACTATATGATAACATTGATTTTGTGTGAGATCCTCCACACTTTGATGACATGTATGTCAGAAATCTTTCATGGTCTGGCCTCTAGATTGTTGGGTGTGGACCGATGCACTCAGTAATCAAGTGCGAAGCAAGATAGGATATTTCGGCCTGTATGTGTACCATAAGGGGTTTAGATATCCATATGGATAAAGTCACGATTCTTAAAGCTTTGGCCAAAGTCTATCACCTATGGTGGATCATATCAGTTATGAAGAATTGTGGACATGTCGATATTAGATGTACGCCTCGGAAACTTTACAGTGTATTCTATGTTTCCTAAGAACAACTCGGATAGCCTACGATGGAGGGATTGTTAAATATATGTGATGACCTTGACTTGTATAGTTCATAAAGGTCATTCGTATTCTTCTCAAATTCGGAGGTGGCCGAATTGCGTACATATTAGCTAGGCTTATATGACGAACATGTCTGAATTTAGAGAGTCCCAATATGAGGTGTACTCGTTGAGCACTTGGGTAACATATTAATTTTGATAAAAGATAACATTCAATATTATAATTATCAACTAAGATAATCAAGTGTTATTGGATAACATTGATTATTTACTTTGACCTAATTGGATTAATTCAATAATTACACAAGGGCTTAATTGTAAAATAATAATTATCTCTACCATTTGAGGATATTATGGTAATTGTAAGTATGTAATAATAGGTAGTTTTGGCTTGATCTAATTGGATTAAATCAAAATGGGAAACAATAAACTAATCCAATTCCTAATCATTGTCTTGATTTAATTGGATTAAATCAAAGTGGTAGACAATGAAGATTAGTCACACCTAATTATACATATTTGTACAAATTAGATTAACCCCACCTAAAAGTTGATTACAACTTTTATTAATTAAAAATTGTCTAAGTTTTGCTATAAATAGCAAGCTTTAGGAATATTTTAATTAAGCAAAACAAAAGCTTAAGAATGCTAAAACAAGCAATTCCTAGAGAAGTTAGCCTAAGTTATAGAAGTGTTTTAGAGAAGCTTTGGAAAATCTCTATAATATTTCAATGAAGAGAAACCAAGATTGGATCTTGGAGTGAAGCTTGCTAACATTGGAACAAGATTGGATCTTGGAGTCAAGCTTGCTAAACCTTGGAATTTCTCTAACCATTTCAACTAAGGAGAAAGAGATTCGATTATTATTTCAAGTTTACTAGGTAATGTTTGATCTTCTTATAAGCTATGTTCTTCATTAGTGAATTTTTCATTAGTGAGACATATGGTAATGAATTATGTATTGGATGTATGATTACATAACTTAATGTTGAAATAAGGCTAATAAATTGTGTTAGGATGTTTTAGAAGTATAAACACAATATGATTGTAATTAGGTCAAAATGTTTATGTTAGACATATACATAAAATTAGAGTTTGGAAATCTAGATTAAAGCTTAGAGCTATGGCTACCATTCTAGAATCACTTGACCACCTTTAAGTGAACTAGAATTGTTCATGAGACATTTCTTATTGGGATTCTAAAATTGGTTTATGTTTAGATTCAAACAAATACATATAAGTATTTAGAATACATGTATGTTAGTTGTATAACATGTGTTGTGGTTGGTTTTGATGTTAAAATTGGTTTTAAGGTGTATTGAAATGATATGAGAAAATTGGAAGTGTTTAGGATTGATTTGAATGATGAAATTACTTACTGCCCAAGTGAGCGTCTAGACTCTGACCCTCCAGCGTCGCAACACTGGGCATCAGACCTAGGAGCGTCGCGACTCCCATCCTTATTCGTCACGACGTTGAGACGTTCATCTCTCGCACTTTAGAGCGTCCCGACTCTCAATCCAGCGCGTCGCGACTCCTGGGCTGATGAACACTAAAATTTCATTTTCTCCATTCCAGAGTTTTCGGACTCCGATTTGGTCCTCGTTTTTTCCTACGGACTCGTATCAGAATTTAGTTTTCATTAAAATATTTTAAAATACACCTATCCCTGATATCCTTGGGTTAAACCCACTTCCGCTGTGCGGGGCACCGATCCGACCTTAGAGGTACCACAACTGCCCTAACAAATACGTCTTTGTGGATGACAACAATACAATAAGAAACATAATCTTTGCACAGAAACAATACATGAGATCTAGTACCATTACCACATGGAAGAAAACCCATTGGTAATAAATGGGTCTACAAGATCAAGCGAGATATCAATGATCAAGTGTAGCGGTATCGTGCATGATTGGTGGTAAAAAGATATACTAAAAAATAAGTGATTGATTTCAACGAGATATTTTCACTGATGGTTCGACTTATAACAGTCAGAGTAGTCATGGCTTTGTATGCTATTTTTTACCTAAAATTAGAATAGTTGGATGTAAAAACTACATTTCTTTATAGAGAACTTGAAGAAGAAATTTATATGCTCCAACTAGAAGGTTTTTCTGAAATAGGCAAGGAGAACTTAATTTGTAGGTTGAACAAATCTCTATATGGTCTCAAATAGGCGCCGAGATGTTGGTATAAGAGTTTTGATTCCTTCATTAGTTGTCTTGGGTACAACAGACTTAGTTTAGATTATTGTACATATTACAATAGATTTGAAAATAATGACTTTATTATTTTACTGTTGTATGTGGATGACATGTTGGTAGCAGACCCTAACAAAGATCGCGTCCAAGAATTAAAGGCATAGTTAGCTAGAGAGTTTGACATTAAGGATCTGGGACTGGTAAATAAGATTATATGGATGCAAATACACCGAGATAGAAAATAATAGAAAGATTTGGCTTTCTCAGAAAATTACTTGAAAAAAATCTTACGGTGGTTCGATATGGAAGATTGTAAGCCGATTTCTACCACACTTCCTGTTAATTTCAATTTATCTTCATTTATGTGTCATAGCAATGAAGCTGTGAGGAAAGAGATGTCTCGAGTACCGTATGCATCAGCAGTGGGAAGCTTAATGTACAACATGATTTGTATAAGGCCAGACATTGCACAAGCAATGAGAGCAGTTAGTCGTTTTATGGCGAATCCTGGTAAAGAACATTAGAATGCTGTTAAAAGGATCCTTAGATATATCAAATGAACCTCAGATGCTGCATTATGTTATGGAGGATCAAATTAGTTGTCAGAGACAACGTGGATTCAGATTTTGCAGGAGATCTTGACAAAAGAAAATCCACCACGGGTTATGTGTTCGTACTTGTAGGAGGAGCGGTGAGCTGGGTTTCCAAGTTACAGAGTGTTATGGCTTTGCCTACAGTAGAAACTGAATACATGGCAGCTATACAAACCTGCAAGGAAGCTATTTGGTTTCAAAGGTTATTGGAGGAGGTCAGGCATAAACAATAAAAGATTTCATTATTTTGTGACAGTCAGAGTGCTTTGTATATTGCAAAAAATCCAACCTTTCATTCAAGAACAAAGCATATGAGGGTACAATATGACTTTGTTCGTGAAGTAGTGGAAGAAGACAATGTGAACTTATTGAAGGTACATACCAATAAGAACCTTGCAGACGTAATGACCAAGCCTATCAATACAGACAAGTTTGTATGATGTAGATTCTCTTATGGCTTAGCAGAAACGTAAGCAGCTTGGAGACGACAAAATATAACAGATGGTGTGGAAGTTGATTGGTTCTCAATCAAGTTTCCAAGTGGAAATATTGTTAAGCACCTTTTGGTGCTTTAGTAAAAAAGACATTGAAATGTGCATATATAATAATATTAATTATTAATTATTTATATGGGTGGATCCCATATGCAAAAAAGAAAATAATAAAAAATTAAAATTCACTATTTACACAGTGAATCTCATGCCTATAAATAGAGCTTTCATTTCATTATTTTCTTATTCATTCTCAACCAAATCATTTGTATTATAAGAGAGAAAAATATTATTTCTTCTTAAAAGTTTGTGAGAGAGTTGTAATTCTCTTATTCTAAGAGAGTGAGATTGTTCACTCTTTGTGTTTAGAGAGAAGTTGTAAAATTCTTTTCACTATAATGAAATCCTTCTACATTTTCCGTGGATGTTTCCCTCACATTAAAGGTTTTACCACGTTAAATATGTGTCTCATCATTTTATTTTATTGTTTATATTTATGGTAGGTTAAGCCTCCTAATTATTATTGTATTGTTATATGGTAGACGTCGTCTCATGAACTAACAATTGTTCTCAATTTCACTTTACTTACGTGCCAGCTTCAGCTCACGATCTCCTAACATCTACGAAGTTGTACATGTTATAGTAATCTCATATTATCACAATAAGGTAAAGACACAACTCTCATGCATTCATAATCATCCATTACATCTAAACACTTCCATTGAATGAAATAACAAGTAGCCTTAATTCATTGACTAGAACAATATTGTCAACAAGGAATAAATACAATGGCCCTCTTGCTGGTAAGCTTCATTTTTTAAATCACAAGTAGAGCAAGTCAAAAATAGCTCTAATACTAATAGCTTCATGCTACAGGTAGCTACTGTAGTGGGAGGGTAAAGCTAAAAACCAAATAATACCATCAAGATGATGGATTTGAATATTATAAACTTCATTAGTTGTTGGGCAATTCATTCATTACTTGATGAATAAATATTAAATCTGTACATGACTGCAGTCAGAGATTCGGGTGCCAGAAACCTGTTAGGAGCTGGGGCTGGACAATACGACGGTGCAATGGAGTGGCCTTGCTTTTCTTTCGCCGGAATGGCTCACAAATGTTTATGACATATCCATAAGAGAAACTTTAAGACTTTTTAAAACTGGTATGCAAGCATCTCTGTTTCGACTGGTACGCAATTTCATGGTCAAACGCTCAAACTTGACAACTTCCTTGTCTCGCTTGATGTTTTTCTGAATTCATGTGTATCCACCAGTTCCACACCTTGCAAAGTGCAAACCATCAGCAGTTTTGCTTGATGAATGGACTCTCTTTAGCAACAACCAGCAATAGGATGAAATGGGCCTGGCCTTGGGGAAACCAGCTGACAACCCAAATCTTCATTTGCTTTTTGATAAAGCATTTTCTGTGCATAGAACAACATGTAACACTGTGACGCTCTCACTGTCTCCTCATCGACTTCGGTAATCCATGCATCGTCACATTTGTACCACTGATCTTTTAGACGCAGATAAGTCACGTAGTGACCAGAATCTAACATCCCAGAATGAGTAATCACAGCAAAAATTTCAAATTCTGTGGAACTATCCAGTTCATCCCCCTCGACAGCAAAAATTCTATTCCCATACCTGTTTCTGACAACTGAGGATGATAAAAATGGGTTCATGTCTAAACCGAAAGGAAATTGCAAATACCTATCAATTTTCCTCGACATTTTTCTGACCGGAAGGTGCTCAAATCGTTTAACATGTAAACACAATACCAACGGAAGCCTCTTAATAGACATTTGCTTTACTGAGTCCTGCCTCTCTCGACAATTTTCACAGAAGAATTTCTGATCAGACCCCAACTTCTCTGGTTTTGTGAACAAATCCAAACAACCCAAAAGAGTTGATATATATGTACTCTCATTAGGTTTGACAGACTTGTTAGCTAAATCCATCAAAGGGCTGTTGCCTCTATCCAAATTCAGTGAAATGTCTATACAAGGATCATAAGTTGTAGAAGTAAATCCACAAGACATACACGTGACATCTGATCTCAGTTGTCCAGAGAATACTCTATGAGCAATACAATGGCAATCTCCAGTATCTGCATAGAAGAAAAATTATAGTATAAGCAAAACAGGATTACCAAATCATTTGCCAAATTTTTACACCTATGATTCAATTTTCAAATTACCTCCGGTTAATGAAAATAAGTATTAGTATCACAAATTTTCCATTATGCTTCTAGGAGCAGCGCCCTCAGCTATGGACAACTATGTCAATAAATTCTCCACATATGAGATAGAGAACTATGCATCATCTTTTAACACCCTAAAAATATCCATGTAACATGATTATGAGGCAGATCATAACTCAGCATCTAATTACCTTTAATGGGGCTCCTTGCTTTGACCTCTTTCTCATGGATCCCATCCAACAATGAAATGAAGAACTCGTGAGCATCCTGCTGATCGTAACTAGCTAGATCTGCTGAATGCTGCCACCAACTTCATATAAAAATAACGTTTCATTAATGAAGAAGCAAGTTCATCTCTAGATATCTATCAGGAGAAAGGGACTGGACAGACTAAGAATAGAACTAGAACCACAGTATAAACTATCAAAGCATGATCCAAGCATACAAAACTGATCTCACTATTCGAATATACTCCATGCGATTTTCACAGTATGAGTCACTTAAACAACTGGTCAACAAACTAACTCCAATCACATTCATGCAAAGACAACAGTTTGCAGCACTACAAACCCTTGTGAAGCAACCAACCCTAAACACTATCTCAACTCAGATAACATTCTACATTAAATATGTAGCTCATGGAATTATCAAATTACATTTTCCACAGGTACTATCCATGCATTGTGACTAATCCTACCAAAGAACTTTCAAAATGACAATTTACAAACAAATTTCTTCACAACACCAAAAGCAATCAAAGAAATTATAACATGTAGCACTGGTTATCATGATTCATGAAGATATGCTGAAATCAACCAATGGCAGACCTGTAAAGAAATTGAGCTGGACTATATGGGGTCCGATCGCCGGAAAACACGGCTGAAAAGATAACATAAATATCACAAAGCAAACACAATCGATCTGATGATCTTTTCCTGCATATTCCATGTTTTTGCTGATCACTTAAAAAGTAATTCCTAAAAGGAGGTGCATGAAGCAAAGCTTGCAAAACAGAATTCATGAAACAAGTACTGCCCAAATTATTCAACCCCCTCAAACCCAATGGATAACAAGATTTGGCCCTCAAATCCCTCACTGAAACCAACTGTTCTGACTTCTTCAAATCCAATTCTAGCCCTGAACACAATCTCCTCCTCTTACTTGATCTCCTCCCAACACTCAAATCAACACCATTTCCACTCCTTGGCAAATCCATCAAGTGTTTCAACATCACAATCTTATCAAAATCAGGATCATAGACCTGATCACAACACAAAACACAATAAAGCTCTGATCTTTCAATATCAATAGCTATATAATGGCCATTCTCACACTGAGAATGCAAAAGGCTATGGCTTGAACATGAGACTGATGAGCAAATCAAGCAAAGATAGAGCTTTTTTCGATACCCAT
Source organism: Zanthoxylum bungeanum (assembly GCA_019454045.1). Taxonomy (NCBI): domain Eukaryota; kingdom Viridiplantae; phylum Streptophyta; class Magnoliopsida; order Sapindales; family Rutaceae; genus Zanthoxylum; species Zanthoxylum bungeanum. The sequence goes on from SKCR01015834.1 coordinate 237,614, forward strand.
TACAAAAACAGCATCTGGGTATTTCTGTTTGGTGATTTTTAACACTTGATTTTCCACATGGGGTGGTTTTGATTTGCTTTTGAAGTAATTTATAGCCGCCCAAGCCATGTCTAAGCTTGTAATCCGCAAGGTGCTTGCAGAGTTTTGGATTTGTGTATAAAGAGTTTCTAGAGAACATGTTGATGGAGATTGAGAAAAATTGAGAGGTATTAAAAAAAAAATTGAAAAAAGGTTTTGATAAATAAAGATTCGTTGTTTAACGAAATTCCGGAAGGAGTAAGACTAAAGAAACGATTTTGAGGCGGGTTTTGATTTTTCGGCGCTAAAAAAGAGATTCGGGTTTGGATCGGTTATTGATGACTTGATCACAGAAAGAGTGAGCGTTTGTGTTGATGAAAAAGCAAGGTGCTTTGTTAAACTTGGGCATGACTTACCACCGAAGAAAGTATTTTGGGCAGTCAATAAACGGAAGGTCGGTTTATGGTTTATGTGTGGATCAGACCATTCATTCTATCATGAGTACCCACTTTTGTGAAGAAATCTGACCGTTCATTTTATTCAGATGACAGTCGTGGTGGCGGCTGATAGGAATTTATCTTTGTGGGTTTGCATCAGACGGCTAGGATTGTCTACTGTGGTGGATGTGCAAGTGTTAACGTGTATTGGAGGCTGGGCGGCACATGTTACTTGCAACATCGCATCTAAGACCAAGTCAAAACTAGGACACTGATTGGGGGCATAGCTGGCCCTTCTTGTAATTGTAATGCTTATAAATCAGTCGATTCCAAGTTCACAAGTGCTTTTAGAAAAAGAAATAATACTTGTGGTTGACGGGTGATTTTCGTCTCAGTGGCAGTTTCAAGATAATTCTACCGAGACAATCCTCATTCAACCTTGAATTTGTTTGGTTATGGGAGACCAAAAGCAAATGTAACAAAAGGCAAAAATGAACACAAGATCGACAAATAGAGTTTAACGTGGTTCGGCGGAGCAAATCCAGCCTACGTCCACGGGCACAAAGTGAGGGGTTGCTTTTATTTCTAAACCGAGCTCGGCCGACCTGTTTTGAGGATGGGTCTAAAGAAACCGAGTTGTTTTTTCTATGTACTTTTACAAGTAGTGCTCCCTCTTTCATTACAAAATTCGCTCTCTCTTACAAATGAAACTAACTTTTCTTTATATACTAAGAAAATTACAACACTATTCTCATACTTCCATGACGTCACCCACGTGAATCTCCGGCTGACCGATGGGCTCTTTGCCCCGAGACTGTCTTCGTCGAAAGCAACTCTGCCATCTGACGGCTTATCACATCACCATGTTTTATATACTACCACACGCAACATAATGAAACCAGCCTGTAAAGAGCTTTCAAACTGTGGTGTCTGCCAGAAGGAAAAGTCCATATTACCCCGATCATATGTCGGACTTCAAGAGGTCGGACAAATGATCTACCAAATTACCCAATCTGCCTCCGTCCTGACCCAAAATACCCGAGCTCATTATCCCGATCCAGGATGAAAGACAGTGTCGAACCAAGCTATCAGGTTGAAGTGGTCAGTCTCGGCTCTGATGTTATCGGTCTCTGAGACTTGTTCCATGTTGTGTCATCAGGTCGGCCAGATCCGTGAAACCGGGTCCGAACACTATGCCTGGCCGAGGAGTAACCAATACTCTCTGAACACTCGTCCTTTCAAAATGAGATATCTCATCTCTGCCCTTGCCGAACTGTTCAAGATATTTGCTACAAAAAACACCATCAACATATGTCTCATAGTTCTCGGTTTCAACGAGTGTACGAGTTGGTACCGGGAACTACAAATTTGTTGGTCAGTTCTAGGATTCATAGAGAAAACTCTCTAGGCTACTAATCAGGTCGTCTTTTGTCATCTCGACGTCCTCATACATTCTGTCACCGAGTAATTTGATAGTTATTCATGGGGTGGATGCTCCGACCCCGTGGTGATGATGACCCACTCGGTGGGACGTAACCCAACCCCAAGATAATGGAGCAAATGACCTCGGCGGAACGAATCCAGTCCTGAACTGGTAAAATACTTGGCTCCGGGGGTACGTTACCTGGCCGGACCATCAAGAATCCGGCCATGGGGGAATGCTCTGTCTCCATGCCGATAATATGCACTCGGTGAGACGCAACCCAACCCCGAGCTAATAAAGCACTTGGCTCCGGGGGAATGTTACCTTCCCGGACCATCAAGAATCCAGCCATGGGGGAATGCTCCATCCCCATACCGATGATGATCCGCTCTGTAGGACACAACTCGACCCCGAGCTAATAAAGCACTTGGCTCCGGGGGAATGTTACCTCCCCGGACCATCAAGAATCCGACCATAGGGGAATGCTCCGTTCCCATGTCGATGATGATCCACTCGGTGGGACACAACCCGAACCCGAGCTAATAAAGCACTTGGCTCCGGGGGAATGTTACCTCCCCGGACCATCAAGAATCCGGCCATGGGGGAATGCTCCGTCCCCATGCCGATGATGATCCAATCGGTGGGACACAACCCGACCCCGAGCTAATGAAACATATGACCTCGGCGGAACGAATCCATTCCTGAGCTGGTGGAACATATAGCCTCGGCGGAACGAATCCAGCCCCGAGCTGGTGGAACATATGAGACTTAATCATGATGGAAGAATTTCAACCTTTGAGGCTTCGCGGACTCCGGCGTGGGCGTCCCCTTGCCGGACGTCAGAAAAAACAAAAATGGAAACAAAACAAGGTTAGTGTTGGACAATTGTGACCCATAGAGTCACTATTTGTACAAGACATTGTGGTTTTTGTACAAATTAACTATGTGACAATGGAAATTGCTATTTTATCATTTTGTAATTAGATTACTTGAATACATATAAATGATAAAAGTTCTTATGATTAGTTCCGGATTAATAAGATATGAGACGATATCAATCCACAAAGGTTTAATCATTAAATATCCATAGTCGTAGTATTATCGAGATTGGACATCGATAATGCGGAATAAACTAGTATTGCAATTGTGCGCGTTGTGGGAGTATAACAGCATAGTTCTCATATATTTAAATATTGGATACTTATGCAAGTGTGATAGGAGGTTGTGTTTTCCGATGGTACGGAAACAGCTTCGCTCTAGATAGACCCCGCGGAATCTCATTGGTAGTATGACTATGTGTCTATGGGAATCCCCATCAGGGTAGGTGTATTTGGTCTTAACCTGAGACTTGTATCGCTAATACTTGCGACAATCAATACGCTTTGGTTTTGGTCGTCCAGGACTTTAACATGTTTTGTGTACGCCTCTTCTGGGTTTATTGAGAATCGTAGTGTATTGGGTGTGATGTCAAGACGGAAGTATCACTTCAGTCATATGGAGATGATGATCACGCATGGATACAGAACTGGTTCTCTATTATATTGCAACTATCGGGATAATATGACAAGGTCATAATTATCCGATTATAGAGACTAGTTGCTAGTGATCCGATATATGCTTCGTATGGGGCAGACACTATTCCAGCCCCAGACCTTGCATGTGACATCAGATACTGAATCGCAATACGCAATACTACGTATACTACGCCTGTTATAGATTATATATTCCTTAAATAATATTTCTGGAGAATTGGGTAGGCACGGCGCTTTGCTAGAAGCCAACCATATCTTGTAAATCGGTAAGAACGTGGTACCGGGTACGCACGTGTTCGGATAGTCCGACGACCGGATTTACTGCCAACATATCCAGGGATCTCATGGGTCGCTTCCCGAAGATTCACCGATGATGTATGCCTCGAACATAATTAATCTGAGATTAATTAGAAAAGAGAGAAAATTAAGCTGGGATTAATTACGGCGAGAATTTATCTGGGATAAAATTTGAATTGAGAGAGAGATCGATTAATTTGGAATTAATCGATTAAATAATATATTCGATATATTAAATGAAATTAGATTTCATAACGGAATTAGAATTGGATTTTAATTCGGGCGAACGAATTAATTTAGAATTAATTCGCGAGCGACGTTCGTAATAATTTTACAAGACATTATTATTTAATTAAATTGGATTTAATTACGTCGTGACGAAAAATTCGTTTAATCGGATTAAACGAACCCAAGCCCGAAGTGTGTTGAGCAAGCCACTTGAATTTTGAATTAAAGTGGGTCCCACCAACTTACATCACTTGTCCATCAAGTGTCAATTTGATTATGGAAGTAGTTGGAGGCATTAAAAGTTTTTTTCCCTCCAAAACTTTGCTTAGCCTTTTGGTAAAGCATATACCAAAATTTGAGTTTGACTTTTAGATAATGGTAATTGATTTTAGAAATCAAAATATCAAAAAAAGCCAAAAACTCTCTCATCTCCTCTCTTTTGCCGTGAACTACCAAGAACATAAGGAAGAATTTTATTGCAATTTTCTTCCTAAGCTAACACTTAAAGAGTCATCCAAGGTGATAGAGAAACATCCCTTGAGTTTGGAATTCATTCATCAACCTTGGAGATCAACATACAATCAAAGAAGAAGATCTTGGAGCACTTCTCAAAGAGGAAATTTTTGAACTTTCCTACATCTACTGATCTGATCGTTGTAAGTATTTTTCTGCATTCTTACTTCAAGTATTCACATCTTTTATGTTTATTAGATCCTTGGCATTGTTCTTAGAGAACCCAACAGTTAGCACAACGGAGGTGACTTAGCACATACTCCACGCACACCCGAAAAGATAACAACTCGGGTGCCCCGAGGCAGCGTCCTGTCTGGTGCCTCCCAAAACACAATTCTGAACCTTACAATTCAGTGTCCCGGCTAGCCGGGCTACGGATCGGTGAGCGGCCACATCCATGATGGCAGAAACCTCCTCGTGTTGGGTGGCTCTGGAGTCTGCAAACGCAATGAGGGCAGAAACCTCCACATGCTATGTTTCTCCTGATCCGAGGCGGTTAGGCAGATAACTCACGGGGGAAAAAACCTTCTCGTGTTCGACATCCATGGGTGGTGCATGAACTCGGTTAGGCAGATAACTCATGGGGGAAAAAACCTCACCATGTTTGCCATCCCGAGGTGGTACAATCACGGTTAGACAGATAATTCACGGAGGAAGAAACCTCCCCGTGTTCGCCATTCCAGAGGTGGTACAGGAGCTCGGTTAGACAGATAACTCACGGGGGAAAAAAACCTCCCCGTGTTTGCCATCCCGAGGTAGTTCCTCAAAAATGCGAGTCATGGGGTAGTAACGTTCCGGCCTCGGGGGTTTGATAATGACACCCGGGCTTGGCGTGCCACGAGGGGTTCGCGCTTTTCCAACATGCACTCCATCCATTGATGCGTTCTGGATCCTCAAAGGTGAAATGAGCCAGGTCGAAACACTTCCACCCGGGGGTTTGATAATGACACCCGGGATTGGCGTGCCACGGGCTTGGTGCTCGTCCTAGCTACCGAGCACCCCTTCGCATCGAGCATATCCCAAGAATATTGAACATGGCTTTTACATTCAATTAATAAACAAGTAAAATGGACAAGTTTTTTAATTCAAAAGAGAAAGTCTTATTCATATTCGAGGGACATGCTGCCCTTCTTATAACTCTTTGCGGGTCATTTTAAGAGAGGCTTTTACAATCATTTCTTGGTTATCGTCTTGTAGTCCGACACATTTTCTAGTATGGACTTGATTCTGAAATTTCCCGACTGTGTTGACAGGAATTCCCCAACTAGGTCTTCCAAATTCACTTCTGAGCAGATCGGGGAACCCGGTCGGGATCTTCTGTTCTGACTCATTGTGGCCCGCGCCCGTGTGCTTTTTCTCATTTCCTCCCATTCGGGGAGGCTACTGCGCTGAACGGAGGGGGCCCTCACGGATGCCGATCTCGTGCCCTCGACCGACTAGTTCCTTGGCCGATCCTTGAGCACTACCTCCGCCGTAAAACCGAGGACCTGGCAGGCCAAACAAGCGTCGCGCCCTCTTTTGGAGGAACTTCTTCAGCTACAGCCGGCGGGAGGCAAATGTCACCCATTTTTGACGTTACATTTCATTCTACTGCTTAGTCCTAATAGGTGATCGTTGGCATCCTTTTTTACATTTCATTCCAAAGCTTAATGAAGAAAGCTATTGTTTTCCTAACTCATTGGGCATTCCGTCTCCCATCTTTCCCGCTATTGTCAACCTTTTTCCCTTTCGCGATTCCTTTCCTTTTTCCATCTTTCGTCTGTTCCCTTTCCCTTTCATCCAATCTTTCCTTCTTTTTCCCAAACCCCTCTACTGCTGGACTCTCCAATGACTCATGGTTTTCGCCTTCTACCATCATCTTACCACGCAAGTTGTTTTTTGTTTTTTCCCCACAGATGACACCAACTGTTGACGAATGATTTTCGTCCTAGGGGCAGTTTCGAGATAACTCTCCCGAGACAATCCTTCTTCAACCTTGAATTTGTTTGGTTATGGGAGACCAAAAGCAAATGTAGCAAAAGGCAAAAATGAACACAAGATCGACAAAGAGAGTTTAACGTGGTTCGGCGGAGCAAATCCAGCCTACGTCCACGGGCACAAAGTGGGGGGTTTCTTTTATTTCCAAACCGAGCTCGGCCGACCTATTTTCAGGATGGGTCTAAAGAAACCGAGCTGTTTTTTCTATATACTTTTACAAGTAGTGCTCCCTCTTTCATTACAAAATTTGCTCTCCCTTACAAATGAAACTAACTTTTCTTTATATACTAAAAAAATTACAACATTATTCCTATACTTCCATGACGTCACCCACGTGAATCTCCGGCTGACTGATGGGCTCTCTGCCCCGAGACTGTCTTCGCCGAAAGCAACACTGCCACCTGACAGCTTGTCACATCACCATATTTTATACACTGCCACACGCAACATAATAAAACCAGCCTGTAAAGAGCTTTCAAACTGTGGTGTATGCCAGAAGGAAAAGTCCAAATTACCCTGATCATATGTCGAACTTCAAGAGGTCGGACAAATGATCTGCCGAATTACCCAAACTGCCTCCGTCCTGGCCCAAAATACCCGAGCTCATTATCCCGATCCAGGAGGAAAGACAGTGCCGAACCGAGCTATCGGGCTAAAGTGGTCGGTCTCGGCTCTGACGTTGTCGGTCTCTGAGACTTGTTCCATGCTGTGTCATCAGGTCGGCCAGATCCGAGAAATCGGGTCCGAACACTATGCCTGGCCGAGGAGTAACCAATACTCTCTGAACACTCGTCCTTTCAAAAGGAGAAATCCCATATCTGCCCTTGCTGAACTGTTCAAGATACTTGCTACAAAAAACACCATCAACACTTGTTAAATATCACTCACAAAAAGAGATTTAAGCAACTTGTTATACCATCCAAGCAATATTTTTACAGAGAGATTCTTCCTTCTCTAATTCCACCTTCAAGAACCTGATTCCAGGTTATCATGGTAGTAGATTATTAGAATCAGTGTATCAATTTAGTTAAGTTTAAATTCTAAATGCCAAACATTCCTGATATATTGTTGGAGAACACCAGTTTCACTGGAAGCAGCTCTGGGGCATAAGAACTTCGGTAAAGAAGTTGTAGCAATGCAGTTTACCATTTATGTTCAGATCCTGATCAAGTAGCATGGCGATACTCAGATCAAGCTCCCCCGCCTCACCCCCATCGCAACTCATGGTCAGAAACTCAGTATGGACATGTTAACAGGACAAGTAATTCATTTGAGAACAGAAAATGCTTCTATACTAATATTCCCTGTAACAAGGGCCATCAACTACAGTCTACACCGCGAGCCTTTAATTCTAATCGACATTCCACACCAGAACTTAAACGAAACCCTTACGAAAAATCATTCCCTCATCTGTGGCATACAAACATCTTGTTTAGTGCTCCATAAAACACCAGAGGGGCAATCTCTCAATCTCTCACTATAATAATGTCTAAGGATGCTCTCTGGCTCCAGATGCCAATTTAGCCTGAGCTCATACACCAAAATTCTTAATAAATTACCTAATTGATATTTCGCTCTCCAAAAACAAACTCTTAATGGAACTACTAACTACCAAAAAAACATAATCCTTTTGACTCCAACAATTAGAGATGTGAGATTTTTTTTTTTAAAGCTCAAATTCACCAACCTCAATTTATTTATTTAACCATTATCTCCTTTACACTACAACAGCATACACAGCCCTTCTTACCAACAAGACATGCAAAACGTCTATTGCAAGTCACCAACGGAGATGCAACAGTTTTCCAGAGCACCATAACCAAAAACTTAATTTCCTCAAAACACCAGAGAATCAAGCTGCATACAAATATACATAGGCGATCACAAGAAGAAGAATCAAGAAATGGACTAAAATATCATATTTGAGTTGCCAGCAATTTATATTCATTCATTCGTCATTTCATCCACACTTAATTTCAAACCGTAGATAGCATCCAGAGTTGTCCATAAAAGACCAAAAAGATCCCACATTCATTCCAAGAAATTAACACCACCCATCAAACAAGTGTCCCCAAACAAAAACAATCAACAACAATATCAATATAAACAAGGACGCCAAATTAGAAAGCATCACCCGAAATCACTTTGCTCACCCAAATTGGCTTCTGTAATATACATTTACCAATTTCCCACATTAAAATTCAATTTTGTTAGCTATAGGAAGTGAATATGTCCAGCAGAGCTCTGATGGAAATGATATTATGATATAGGAAGTGATACAGCCATAAAAAGGACCATCGCTCAAGTCTAACACTAACAGTTACAAACATGTCAATCTCCTCAGTTCAAAAAGGTTAACTTTGACATTATCAACAACAGTGATAATGATCTACCGAGTCATATTTAGTGCTACCAATGCAGTTAAATTAATAAGTAATAACCTTTAAAAATAATAATTGTGGCTGTTAATAAGATTTAAAAATAATAATTGTGACCGATTGTCAATGGCAGCAATGCCCACGGATAACAAGCCATCCGCCGGAACAGCTTCCAACTTCAACAAACAAGCTCTTGCAGTTTCCTTTCACTTCAATTCTCAGCAAATGATTAAAATTCACATCTAAAAAAGCACGTTAGTGCAGAGGAATGCCACCACCGGAATATTCTACCTCCTGAAAATTAACCAGAAAACAACCGATGTTAGGGAAAGCTGTTATGGAGCACCACTGATAGCGCTTAGAGGCTATTTGAGTGCCCGGGTCTTGAAGAAAAATCTTTGCACTAGTGGCTGAAATTTTGTATCATCTAAATTGCTGCCGATACAGTTTCGACAAAATAAATAATCTCTTTTTCACTTCATTTTTCAAATTTTCTAATGAGGGGGACTTAAGGGATGAGGGTTGGGGAGGTGAGGAAGAAGAATTGAACCTGAGCAGGAGGTAATGAGGAAACCCAATCTGATGCGTGTGTTGGAAGAAGCCCCAATGTGTTAAGCTGCCAAAATCAAAGAAATTGAATATAAAAATCTATGTTTCTTGCTTCAGAATTATGCTCCTCATGAAGAGAACCTATTTAAATTATACTAGTACATCGGATCTCACCTTCCAAACACCCAGTGCTAAGCCTCCCAAGTTAAGGGCAATGAACAACAACTTAGGTCCCAGAAGATCTACTTTACTGTCCTTGTAAGGCTCAAACACTGCAAAAGACAAAGTGAACTTGGATGAATGAGCTTAGTAAATATTTCAGACTTTTGGTATATACTATATACACAAGTTAAATATCGTATAAAGCTGTAGTAAACTCTGACCATAAAACGAGCTATCGAGTGAAACAGTTTAAAGATAAATAATAGACCGGCCAAAGCCGGGGAGGAGTAGTCACCAAAGATGGTTATCCTACACAACTCTTTTGGAAGACATGAGAACTCGAATTGAGACACTACGATGAAGGATGATTCCCTGCACCACTTATCTAGTATATGCTGGGCCTTGTTACATATGGTACACACTTGCAAGGGAAAAAAACAATATTGCAAACACGATCAATTCTAAATGACATCATTTCTTGCCAGTCCGGCAGTCCCTGCAATGGTATTTCAACCACTAATATTATTTTACCTAAAATAGTCCTCATAAAAGAGAGGACTCAAGTGTAGGAGCAAGTTTGTTATTTTCTTTCCCCATTTTATTTCTTCTATTTCTCCCATTCAGTCATTTGATTTACTCTAGAGAACAAGTATCAATAAAAATAAACCAGCAGGGGTACAAACAGAAGTTCCACCACAGTAATTGCTAACATTGGTAATAAAGATTTACATTGCACTTACCCTTTCCAACCCCTTGTAGGGCACTGATAGGCTGCCAGAGAGCTGAAAAAGTAATACCAATGCTAAAAAGATGCACTGTACTTCCCGCCATCCACATCATAAAACCCATCATCATCAGATTCTTGAAAGGAGCTTGTGCCACTTCCCAAGCTTTCTGTTCATAGATAATAAAACTACAACATCAATTAACTATACTTTTAACCTCTTCCACAATAATCACTAGTACTTAAAACTCACCGTTGAGCGGAGTTAGTACATGTACAGTGCATAATCAGTAATTCAACATTCCAATTCCCAAAAAAATAACAATCTTTCCTACAGCTGAAATTAAAATCATTAAGCTTAATTAAAATATCTCTCCCATTCTCCTCTTGTTTTGATCTCCGTGCATTTTGAAACCCTACCAACAGACTTGACACCTCAAATTGCAAAACCAGTGCTTTTCAAATGCAAAATTGTATTTTTACTACCAATTTCACCTTTCAAATGTTAAATTTCATAATTCATAACAAGTCAAACTCCAATCTCTCACAGAATAATATTCCTAGTTTCCATACCCAATTAACTAAAAAATCAAACATTTTTCCTTACTATTCCAGCCTTTCTCAGCTAACAAATCAAAACTAATCCGCAGCAATAAATTTAAATAATAAATAAATAAACCCATCAATTTAAATACTAAAAAAAAAAAAAGATAGTTTTTTTCCTCTAAAGAAATACCTGAGCTTTCCAATTTGCTTCGGCATCTTTCTTTTGACGACTCAACGTTGAATCATCCTAATAAAACATATTCACAGGAGCCTCAAAATTAAAAATTTGAACAAATAGAGAGACGGAGATATTGATTAGGGTTAAAATTAAAACCTGATCTTGAGAAGAGCGAGAGAAGCCAGGAGGATCAGCGATGTCGCGAGTGGAAGGAGTCGTTGAATTGTCGGTGAAATCAACGGCCCATCTTCGCCCAGAACCCATCACTCCTTTTCCTTTTTCCATTCTTGTTTGATTCAAAACTCAATCGATTGATCCGATTCAATCTGTTCTGTGCTTTTGTTTGCTTGCAACTGTACCTACTGCCTTTAACGCTCTCCCAAACACACCCTTAAGAGCCGGCAAATGATTTTATTTCTTTTTTTCTTTTTTATTAGTCCGAAAAAATTAATTAAATTGAGAACAGTATATTTGACTTTTTTCTTCTTCATTTTTTTCACTTTTTCCTTATCATGGGTGTTTTAGTTAGTACAAAATTCGTTATTTTTAAAATGTAAAATTTATATTCTTCTTTGATATAAAATTTATATACAACTTTGTTTTTGTTATTTAAAATAATTTTTTCAGTATCATCAATTCTTAAGAAAGCTAAACGCTTTAAAAAGTATATCATGTACTCCTCTTATTTTTATTTCTCCTTATTTTTTATTATATTATTATATAGTTAAGTGACGTGCGTTATATAAAAAATATATGGATAATATTAAAATATATATTACATGTTTTTAGATAATAGTACTATAAAAACAAGGAGAGAGAAAAAAAAATAAAGAATGGATCCGAAATATACCTTTAAAGATTCTGAACTAAGAACTTGTGGATGCATCAGCTAGCATTGAAGCAAGTTCCATATTGATTATACTTTTTCTTTTTTTGGAATCGTTGGAAATCACATCAACAAATTATCATTTCCGAAATTTAAACGGAGTAGTTAAAATCTCTAATTGTCTCAAGTTCTTACAAGAAACACACTCTATGGATTCGAATTCAATACCTCAAAATGAGATCATAAACCCTACACCATCAAATCACGTGACTGACTATATTGATTATACACTGTCCGCAAACATACTTTTATAGTCAATTTAAACATAACTGCTACGACTCTACTTTAGTTCTAAAATACAATAATGTCAATTATACAAACATTATAAAGTATAGTACAAACATACTTCAAAATACAATAAAGTAAATTTAATTAATCATTAGCACGACTTAATTAGCTGCAATTTCCAGGACCGAAGCCTAGCCTCCTTCCAGAAAGATCGTAATGCCATTCATACCCTCGCTGCTGTACATTCGCAAGAGTAATGGAATCCGAAGGAAAAACAGCGAAGCCTAAACACACTTGAAGTATCCATTGCCGTTTGTTTCTTGTATTGTTAGCCTATCAGTCGCCCAAAAGCCACGGTAGCCTGAGCCGTCGACGTATCCTTTTACTCTAATCTCATTTATCTTCTTTTAAGGATTGAGATTTATCCAAGATAAATTCAATGGCCATTATCTTGACAACATATTAATGAATTTGATGAGTGGCTTTTGTGTTGTCAAGATAATGACCATTTGATTTATCTTGGTTAAATCATAACCCTTAAAAGGAGTGTTGTGATTAAACACACACAATAGAGGTGATTGGAGAGAAAACTCTTCTTTTATATTACAAACAAAAGAATTACAAAGCTTTATAACCCAAGCTTTACAAAAAACTCTCACACCACTTTACTCTCTATTACTCTCACGTTTGGGATTACTGGGATGATTCTAACAATGGTTTTGGGCTCTTTTTATAGCCCCAAAGACGTGTGCTACAGTGCACACGTCTTTGGCAAAACGTGTGTTTTTGCACACACAGTTGGCTTTGGTGCATGCATGATGTGCATGCTTTCGGCGCCAAAGCTGTCTTCAATTTGCTTTGCTCCTTTGCAGCTGGTCACAACAAATCTCCCCATCGGTGAAGATTTCCCCAAAAATCTAAGCCGACCATCAATCATCCAAACCGGATCCTCCAAAAAAAAGGATCCTCCTCTAGCTGCATCTGTATGACTGCCTACGTACCCTGAGTTTGGATCAAGCCAATCGTAGTTCTCTGAATCTCCCCACTCTGTCTATGTGGAGAGTTTTGTCATCCCGGCTATGGCACGACAGATTTCAAGCTTCTCCTTCGGTAAAACCTTCGTGAACATATCGGCACCGTTGTCGTCGGTGTGAATTTTCCTGAGTTCTATCAGCCTTGAGCTCAGGACGTCCCGTATCCAGTGATACCTCACATCGATATGTTTTGACCTCGAATGAAATGTCGAATTCTTTCCGAGATAGATAGCACTCTGGCTATCGCAGTACAAAGTGTACTTCTCCTACTTGAAACCCAATTCCTGGACGAATGTCTTCATCCACAACAATTCATTGCAAGCTTCTGTCATTGCAATGAATTCTGCCTCTGTTGTAGAAAGTGCAACACATCTCTGCAACCTCGACTGTCATGCCACAGCTCCTCCTGAGAGAGTAATCAGATACCCCGAAGTAGACTTTCGGGTATCCACATCTCCTGCCATATCTGAGTTGGTGTAGCCTATCAAAACTGGTTCGTTGCTTCCAAAACATAACCTCATTTTGGATGTGCCTCGAAGATACCGCATGATCCATTTGATCGCATTCCAGTGTTCCCGTCCTGGGTTTGACATAAACCGGCTGACCAATCCAACTGCGTGTGCTAAGTCTGGCCTCGTGCACACCATGACATACATAAGACTTCCCATTGCTGAGGTGTATGGAACCTGTTTCATTTCCTCCTTCTTTGTCTCAGTAGAGGGACTCTGTTGTGTACTCAATCTAAAGTGGGTAGCAAGAGGAGTGCTAACCGCTTTAGCCTTGTCCATTTGGAATCTCTGAAGTACCTTCTCGATGTACTCCTCCTGTGACAAGTATAACTTCCTGGCTTTTCGATCACGGCCGATCCTGATGCCAAAAATCTGTTTAGCTGGCCCCAAGTCTTTCATCTCAAAAGACTTACTCAGTTGCTGCTTCAAATTATCAATCCTCGATTGATTCCGGCCAACTATCAACACATCATCTACATACAGCAGTAAGATGATAAAGTCATCATCAGAAAATTTCTGAACGAAAACACAATAGTCTGAAGTGGTCTTCTTGTATCCTTGCTCCCCCATAACTGACTCGAACTTCACGTACCACTGTCTCGGTGCCTGTTTCAAACCGTAGAGGCTTTTCCTGAGTCTGCACACATAGTCCTCTTTCCCGCTGACTCTGAAGCCTTCTGGTTGCTCCATGTAAATTTCTTCTTCCAGATCTCCGTGAAGAAATGCGGTCTTTACATCCATCTGTTCAACTTCTAGGTCGAGGCTTGCTGCTAAGCTGAGTACCACTCTGATGGATGACATCTTCACAACTGGAGAGAAGATTTCATCGAAGTCAATGCCTTTCCTCTGATTGAATCCATTGACAACTAATCTGGCTTTGTATCGGGGTTGTGAAGTGTGCTCATGTTGCTTCACCCTGTACACCCATTTGTTCTTCAAAGCCCTTTTGCCTCTTGTCAATTTCACCAACTCAAAAGTGTGATTGTCATGCAAAGATTTCATCTCATCTTGCATGGCTTCCTCCCACTTTTCTCTGTCTTCTGTTTCCACAGCCTCCTGGTAGCTCTCGGGTTCTCCCCCGTCAGTAAGCAGCACATACTCATATGCAGAGTATTTGGTTGAAGGTCGCATTCTCTGTCAGACCTTCTCTGTGGAACTGTTGGTGGAACTTCTAGTACTGGTGGTTGATCATGATCATCATCTCTGGGAGCTTCATCACTTTGTACCTCATGTCTGGGAACCTCATCTTCAACTCGTACTGGCACCGGTGTATGAGGTTCTGGATTCACATTTCTGTATTGTTGGGGCATTGTCTTCAATTCCTTTCTGATATCTTATATGGTCTGGTCTTCAACAAAGACAACATCTCGACTCCTGACGATCTTCTTCTCCACAGGATCATACAGTTTGTAGCCAAAATCATCCTGACCATAACCAATAAAGACACACTGTCGCGTCTTTGCATCAAGCTTGGATCTCTCGTCCTTTGGGATGTGTACATAAGCTTTGCACCCAAAGACATGCAAGTGTTCATAAGACACTTCTTTACCTGTCCAGGCTTGGTTATGAACATTACCTTTCAGTGCGACCGCTGGGGACATGTTCAAAACATGTACTGTTGTATTGAGTGCCTCCCCCCAAAATGTCTTCGGCAGCTTGGCTTGTGACAACAAGCTTCTGACCCTTTCGCACAAGGTTCTGTTCATCCTCTCAGCTAGGCCATTCAGCTGAGGTGTCTTCGGAGGTGTCGTTTGATGTCGGATTCCTTACGTCTTGCAGTACTGATCAAACGGACCTTTGTATTCTCCACCGTTGTCTGTTCTGATGCATTTGAGTTTCTTGTCGGTTTCTCTCTCCACTAGAGCATGAAACTCCTTGAACACTCTCAGCACTTGGTCTTTTCTCTTCAAGGTGTATGCCCAAATCTTCCTTGAATGATCGTCAATGAATGTCACAAAATACAGTGACCCACCAAGTGTTCGTGTCTGCATCGGACATCATACATCTGAATGTATGAGATCTAGTACCTCCGGTTTCTGTTGAGGCGAGGAGCTCTGGAAGGATACTCTATTCTGCTTTCCAGCCATGCAGTGTTCACACTTCCGTAAGTGTGAGTTCTTCAATTCGAGAAGAACATTCCGCCTGCGTAGTATCTCCATCCCTGTTTGACTCATGTGACCGAGCTTTTTGTGCCATAGCTCGGCTGCCTCATTACTGTTGACTGTATTTATGCTACTATTTAAAAGCTTAGCATGCATCAAATACAGAGTTGAATGTTTCTTACCTCGTGCCACCACCATTGATCATTTAGTGAGCTTCCAGGTGCCGTCACTAAAGGTGATGCAGAAACCTTCATCATCCAGCTTGCCTGTTGAGATCAGGTTTAACCGGATGTCTGGGATGTGCTTGACTCCCTTCAACACTAGCCTTGTCTCGTTGTCTGTTTCAAGGAGAATGTCTCCAATACCGACGGCTTTGGAATGGCCGTCATTCCCCATCCTTACAGCACCGTAGTCCCCTGGTGTGTAAGATGAAAAGAAGTCTCTGCGAGATGTGGCGTGTATGGATGCGCCGCTATCTATCACCCAATTGGTCTCGTGGCTGGCAAGATTCACAACATCTTCTTCGTATATTATACAAAATTCTTTGGAGGTCTTTTCGGTGGTAGTAGCAACTCTTTCTTGGTTAGAGTCACCATCTCTCCTGGACTGCTCGTTCTTCAGTTTGTAGCAATCCCGCTTCATATGGCCTTTCTTCTTGCAGTGATAGTACTCAATATCTCTAGTTCTTGATTTCCCCCGGTTCTTGTCTGATTTACCTGGGCCTCGGCTTTTACTCCTCCCCCTTCTGGTGTTCTTCTCTGTCACTAGAGCTTCTGAAGTTGAGGCTGATGCTGACTCCTGCATTCTCATCCTCTTTTCTTCCTCGAAGATCCTGGTCTTTGCCATCTCCATAGTGACTTTCCCATCTGCGGCTGAATTTATCACCGTAGATCTGAACATTCCCAAGATTCTGGTAATGTATTAAGGAGTATTAAGCCATTTACCTCATCACCGAAGTCTATGCCCAATCCAGACAATTCTTTCATTGTTCCGAGGAAATCGTTGATATGGTCCGCCACGGCTGTACCTTCCTGGTATTTCAACCCCATCATCTTTTGATTGTAGTACAGCTTGTTGTTGCCAGTCTTTGCTCGGAAAAGCTCCTCTAGCTTTCCCCATAAGACACGTGCATTTGTTTCTTCACTGACATAGTTGACGATATTATCGTCGATCCACTGACGAATAGTACTGCATGTTTTCTGGTGAAGATTAGCCCACTTCTCATCGGTCATTCCTCCTGGTTTCTGCTCCATAAATACCGATCCATCATAGTCCTTCAGATACATAAGGTTTTTCATCCTTCCTCTCCATGTGAAATAGTTTGTACTGGTTAACAAAACCATTTTTCTGTTGCCCCCATCCATCATAAAAATTCTAAGCAGAATTTCAAAAAACGGACCTCACCGTTGCGTCCGGAATGATCGAAAATGGTGGAAATGACACTACGTTTGTCAAAATCCGACACAGGGACCAATTTGCAAATTTCAGAAATTACAGGGGTCAAAGTGCAATTTCCAAAAATTCAGGGGCCAAATTGTAATTACGGAAAATTTCAGGGACTAAATTGCAATTTCCAAAAATTTCAGGGACTAATTTGAAAATTTCTGAAAGTATTGGGGCTAAATTATAATTTCCAGAAAGTTCAGGGACCTATCTGAAATTTACCAAAAAAGCTGACGTGGCGCTGACGTGGCCCTTGCTGACGTGGCGATGACGTGTCCTGCTGACTCGGCTGCTGACTGTGCAGGGTCTGCTGACGTGGCGATGACTGGACGCTGACGTGGCGGCTGAGTCAGCGTCTTCAACCTTCATACGAGAGTGGGGCGCGTAAGGCTCGTCGGCGCGCGTGAGGACTCCTCTGGACGGCGCGTGCGGCGCATGTGGGAAGCTGGGACCTCCGTTCGATCGCCGAGAAATACCACCGTGCTTGTCTCGCCGTGAAAAGTCCGATGGTATGCTCAAAATCGATTTTCAACAACTTTCATCGGAACCGACTTTCCGAACCGAACCTCTGTTTCTGAGTTTCGGGATCCCTCCGAGTAACCTTAGCTCTGATACCACTTGTTGTGATTAAAACACACAATAGAGGTGATTGGAGAGAAAACTCTTCTTTTATTTACAAACAAAAGAATTACAAAGCTTTATAACTCAAACTTTACAAAAAACTCTCACACCACTTTACTCTCTATTACTCTCACGTTTGGGATTACTGGGATGATTCTAACAATGGTTTTGGGCTCTTTTTATAGCCCCAAAGACGTGTGCTACAGTGCACACGTCTTTGGCAAAACGTGTGTTTTTGCACACACAGCTGGCTTTGGTGCATGCATGCTGTGCATGCTTTCGGCGCCAAAGCTGTCTTTAATTTGCTTTGCTCCTTTGCAGCTGGTCACAACAAGGAGATAGAGTGAAAGGATGATAACCATTCCCGCTAGAAAGTTTGTTAATTCCACAGGAGTTACTTGAACAATTAAAGTTTTAAAGATGATAAAATATTAAATAGAATGGTGATCATATGGAGAAATATTTACAATACAGTAGAAAATTGGTTATATTGTATTTTACAAAAAATAAAATAAAATAAAAAAAATTAAAGTTCAAGTGGGACATTTTATAATAAGGTAAAAGAGTTGTTATCTTTATAACAATTTTCCATAAAACTTTTGAAATGCAGGCAAGACATCTGCCCATTGTCACCTGTGAAAGAAAATCCTTGTGCTTCTCAACATTGCTCGTTATTTGATTATTATTTTTTGTGTATAGAATCAAGATTCAATGATACTAAATTGTGTGCTGAATATTTATCTAATATAGGCATAACGTGGATACTTTTATTTTCTAACAATTGATCCAATGATTAATGGGTCAGTACAAACTCAACTCATCACTAT